>VYZT01030601.1:0-32790 GCA_013400735.1 Pomatostomus ruficeps | reverse complement strand
AGCACCACTGCTTTCCCTGGTGGCCCTGGCACCTGTGGCAGTGACAGAGGGTGCTACTCCCTGGCATGGGGATGTCCCCGTGGGATGCTGTGTTCAGGAAACAGAAAGGCCTGGCAGCACCCAGCAGTCGTGACTGCTGTGGAGGTGATCACTGCTGGGACCTGCTGCCTCCTGGCTGGCACACTGGCCCTGCGTGCCCCGGGACTGGGGGCTGTGACAAGGGGGACAGGACATGAGCCACCCTGCCCTTGCTGGTCCATGTGCCGAGGTGGAATATCCATGTTTGCAACACTCTGTGTCACCACTGTGTCACCAGAGACGGTTCGCTGCCAGCCACAGGTTTGCAGTGATAAGGACCCTGCAGTGCCAAGGAGGTGGCTGTGTGATGCCAGGGTCTGCACTGCTCTCAGGTGCCCAGGATTGCCTCAGTCTGCACTTGGCATGGATGCAGCTGGCTCAGCAAAGTACCAGAACCCGGCAGAGGTGCCCCAGCGTTGGCTGGGACTGGCCTGGGGCTCCCTTGCCAGCACAGGGCTAAACCCAGCAGGAATGCACCTCCAAAGGGCCCCAGGTACCCCTGCCCAAGGGCCAGAGCCCCCAAAGGTCATTCCCCAAATGCATCCCGCAACCCTGCCTTGTCCCTTGGCACATGTCCCTGGTGAGTGGGCCTGTCTGCCTGTGCCAGGGCCATGTGCCATGGCAGGGAATGGGCTGTCAGGCCTCTGCAGCTGTCCCAGACCTCCCCCAGGCAAAAATCAACCCATTCTGACAGAGCAGCCATTCTCAGTCGCCTGCCTGGTCTCTGCTCCAGCCCCACGAAGATGCCCTGTCCCCACCTGAGTCCTGCTGCCAGCACGTGTCCTGCTGGGTCACTCAGACCCTCTTGCTGCTCTGGGAAAAGCTGTGCCCACGCCAGCCCAAGCCTGGGCTCCAAGCACGGCCAGGGCACCCACACACCCCTGCTGATGGCACGGCTGGGCTGCCCCGGCCGGGTGGGTGCCTGGGGCAGCGCTCCTGGCTCCTCTGCCGCAGGCAAACCCCAGGCAGGGATCTATAGGCCCCAGGTAGGGATCTATAGGGCCCAGGTAGGGATCTACACACCCCAGGTAGGGATCTATGGGCCCCAGGCAGGGATCTATAGGGCCCAGGGAGGGATCCACAGGCCCCTGGGTGGGGATCCACACACCCCAGGTAGGGATCTCTAAGCCCCAGGCAGGGATCTATAGACCCCAGGCAGGGATCTATAGACCCCAGGCAGGGATCTATAGGCCCCAGGTAGGAATCCATAGGCAGCAGGGAGGGATCCACAGGCCCCAGGTAGGGATCTATAGGCCCTGGGTGGGGATCCATAGGCCCCAGATAAGGATCCACAAGCCCCAGGTGGGGATCTATAGGGCCCAGGTAGGGATCCACACACCTCAGGTAGGGATCTATGGGCCCCAGGCAGGATCCACATGCCCCAGGTGGGGATCCACACGCCCCAGGCAGGATCCACACGCCCCAGGCAGGATCCACACACCTCGGGCAGGATCCACACGCCCCAGGTGGGGATCCACACGCCCTGGGTAGGGATCCACATGCCCCAGGTGGGGATCCACACACCCCAGGCAGGATCCACACGCCCCAGGGCCCGCTCCAACCCCCTGGGTGTTTTTGGCTGCAGGAGCTGAGCGAACCTGCTGCTGTGAGCAAACAAACATGAGCCTGGCAAATGGCAGCAAAGAAAACAGCCCGAGAAGCCGGTGTGGGTGAAACTCTGGGCACCGGTGGGGCACGGGCTCTGACAATGATTAAACTGGCCAACCCAGATTTCCCGGCAAGGCAGCGCAGGGCNCCCCAGGGCCCGCTCCAACCCCCTGGGTGTTTTTGGCTGCAGGAGCTGAGCGAACCTGCTGCTGTGAGCAAACAAACATGAGCCTGGCAAATGGCAGCAAAGAAAACAGCCCGAGAAGCCGGTGTGGGTGAAACTCTGGGCACCGGTGGGGCACGGGCTCTGACAATGATTAAACTGGCCAACCCAGATTTCCCGGCAAGGCAGCGCAGGGCCGGGACCCGGTGGTTCATATTATGCAAATCACCTGGATCTGGGAGCATGAACGTTTGGGGCTGGAATTCCCCTCGGGCTGCCAGATTGTTACGCCGCCCAAGCTATAAAAGCAGAGACACGGGCAGGGCTTGCCCATCGGCACCAGCCTCCCGGGGCCCATGAGCAGTGGCTAGCGGCCAGCCCGGGCTCTGTCTCCCCTTGCTCCTCTCTGGATTAGCCGCCGCTCCTGGAGTTGCCATCACTGAAGGTACCAAAGCTTTTTTTTGCCGAGGCCTGTTGACGTCCCCGAGCCCAGGACAGCTGCTTTGCTCTCCTCCCCGTGCACCTTCGCTCTCGCCGGGGGATGCGCTCTGGTCTTTCCTCGCTCCACGGTTGCTCACCCCCCGCGGCTGAGGGCCCTTTGTGGGGCACTGGGACAGCAGCTCCCCTCGGCCCCCGGGGTTTGTAAAGCGGACAGAGAGATTTGGCTTTTTATGAGGGCTGGGCAGGGGCTTGGTCCCCTCCTGGCTGCAGTTATTGGGATGTGCGACTGGTTGAGAGGACTGGCGTGGCTGGCGCTGGAGTCCCGGCAGTGGCCAGCGGGGCAGTGGGCAGCGGGGCAACCGGCTGTGCCATGGGGCGCAGGAGTGCGCGGTGGCTGAGTTCCCCCACCCACGGCAGGGCTGTGTGTCACTGTTTGCTGCCAGCCACCTTCTGCTGTCACCTCTAGCCGACTGCCAGCAGGGTGAGGCTGGGCTGTTGGGGACAGGGCTCTTCACAAGCAGAGTGACGCCAGGTCCCCAGTTCGCTCCGGCTCAGCCTCCCTCTCTCCTGGCCCCTGAGGAGGTGGTGAGTCAGGCCCCAGCCCCAGCCAGCAGGTGCTGGGTGGGTATTTCTGCAGAAGTGACCTGAGAGGTGACGATGGGTGGAGGGAGGGACAGCCCAGCCTCACCCAGGCTGACTCTGGAGTGCTGCAGGTGCTGCGGGCGTGGGTCTCTCTGCCTCCCGGGGCCAGGGCTCACTGTCATCTCTCGGCACAGAGCTCCATGGCAGGATCTTGTGAGATCAGCAACATCTTCTCCAACTACATCAGTGCCATGTACCAGCCGGACGAGGTACAGCCGACCTTGGACATGCTGGGACACCTTGGGGATGACAGCAGCCTGGGGCTCAGCCTCCCCACCAGCCAGCCCCCAGCACAGAGCACAGGTAGGACAGGGGAGTGGCAGTGGCGGCACTGGGGAGCCGGGCAGTTGTGAGGCAGTGCTACTGGCTGGGAAGAGCACTGCAAGGTCCTTGTCCCTCTGGGACAGATCAGCAGCTTCAACCATGCCTCAGTTTCCCCAGGGAAAGGCTGTGGGAAGAGACCCTGGGTGGCACAAGGTGTGGCCACTGGGAGCACACCCGGTTTATACAGGAGGTGGAGGAATCATTGTCCTCCTCCCGCAGCACAGCAGAGCGGACAGGCTGCCAGGGCTCACCAGGAGCAGTCTGGAAGTACAATCCTGGTGATGGGGGACCATCGTGTGATGGTGCTCAGGGCGGCATGAGAAGCACACCAGCAGAGCGGGGTGGATCACAGCACAAACAGGACAAATGGCACCAAAACCCACGGTGGGGGCATGTAGGGTCACTGCTGTCTGCAGGGCAGGGCACTAAGGACCCTTTAGTCCCAAAGCTCTCCAAGTGCAGGGCCTGCTGTGTCCCGCAGGACCAGACCAGGTGTCCAGTGGGCACCAGCAGCCCACAGGAGGCACACGGTGCTGGCACAGCCACCTGCTCTGAGCCCTGCATTCCATCCCTTGCAGACAAGCCCGAGTGGTTCAGTGAGCTCCCGTACTTCTGGACCAAGGTGCAGGTGCTGGAGTGGATCAGCTACCATGTGGAGAAGAACAAGTACGATGCCAGCTCCATCGACTTCTCCTGCTGTAACATGGACGGGCACACGCTCTGCCACTGCAGCAGGGACCAGATGCGCCTCATCTTCGGGCCCTTGGGGGACGAGCTCTACGACCGTCTGCATGAGATCAGTGAGTGCACCGAGGGCTCCTTCACCTGCAGGCCCGGCAACTTGAAGAATGAGGCTGAGCGCCCTCCACTAGCCCAGGATCCCCTGCTACCAGGCACTGCAGCGGCTGCGTGGGAGGGTGTGGGGGCACAGACCAGAGTCCGGGCATGGCTGGGCTTAGCTTCCCTTCATATGGAACAGGCATTGCTAATCCTAGTCCTTCACCCCCATAGCCTCTGATGAGCTGAACTGGATCATTGATTTGCTGGAAAAAGAGGATGCGACTTCCCAGAGCTTCCTGAACTCCAGCCACCTGGGTAAGAGAGGGGCCCTGGCCAAGCCTTTTCCCCAGGGATCCCATACTGATGGCAGCAAGGCTAACCCCTTCTTCCCTTCTCTGCCCCTTCCAGAGGTGGGAAATCCCTGTGCCAAGGACTCCCTGGAGGACTTAAAGCCCACAAACCCTTTCACAGACTTCACCTGCTTGCCGGGTGCCATGTCCCCAGGCAGCTCTGATGTCTCAGGTCAGTGTTCTGACAAGGGTGGGTTTGGGTCTCGCAGCAGTCGGGTGGTAGGGGAAGCGGTGGGAACAAGGGGGAAAAGTCTCCAGATGCCGGCAGCGAGTGGTCTGAGCCCTGATCCTTTGCCTCTCAGGGCCTGTGATGTCCCACAGCCCCAACTCTCAGGACTCCGGTGGAAGTGACCTCGACCTCGACCCTGCGGAATCAAAGCTCTTCCCTGATGGTGAGCGTTTGCTTGCAGACAGGAGCTGGGAGGGGAGGGCTGGCTCCCGGGCAGTTCTGCACATCCTGTCGGCAATGGTTTAGGGACAACACCTGAACACCCATCCTCACGCTGGGAAGGAGGGAAGGATCTGTTTCCCTGAGTGCTCTGCCTCTGTTTCTCTCCATTGAGCAGGGTGATGGGCAGGGCTGGGGTAGCTGGGCAGTGGTGATCCTGGAGGGAAGGGTGGGTGGTGGCAGATGGGTGAAGACTGCAGCCAGAGATCCTGGGCACAGAAACCAGTGTTTGGCATTGATCCCAGCTGGTGACAACACTGGGAATACCAGGACTGCAAGGAAGCAGCAGGGTTTGGGAAGGAACAGCATGCTGCCCAAAGCACAGTGTCATGGACGAGGGTGGAATGAGGCTGGAGGGAACGGGGTGACCTTCCTCTCAGGGGATATTTCCCTGGTACCTGGGCCTGAAAAGGGGGTGCGTCTGGTCCCCAGGAGGACAGGGAGGGGGCTGCAGCCCAGCGTGCACTGCCCAGCCTGACGTGTGCCCCTCTCTGTGTGCACAGACCACTTTCCAGGCAGCAAAAAAGGGGACAGCAAACACGGCAAGCGGAAACGGGGACGGCCCCGAAAACTGAGCAAGGAGAGCAGAGACTGCCTGGAGAACCGGAAGAGCAAGCACTGTAGGTGAACCCTTCAGCCCCGAGAGAGGCTGAACTGCCTTCCCCTCTCAGCTTCACGGGGAGGAAGGGCCGTGGGCCCTGGCAGGGGAGTTTAGGGAGATCCAAAGTGCAAGGCCCTGCAGGAGATTCCCTCCTTTACACCTCAATCTCCTCTTTCAGCCCCTAGAGGTACCCACCTGTGGGAGTTCATCCGGGACATCCTGATCCACCCCGAGCTGAATGAGGGGCTAATGAAGTGGGAGGACCGGCGGGAGGGCGTCTTCAAGTTCCTGCGCTCGGAAGCGGTGGCTCAGCTCTGGGGCCAGAAAAAGAAAAACAGCAGCATGACCTACGAGAAGCTGAGCAGAGCCATGCGGTAAGTGCCCTCCCCTGCCCTGGGGGGACCTGCCCCACACGGCTGGCTCAGTCTGAGCTCTCCAGGACTTGTGAGGCTGCGTCCAGAGCCCTGATTCCACCTCCATCTCCTGCAGATATTACTACAAACGAGAGATCTTGGAGAGGGTCGATGGGCGACGGCTGGTCTACAAGTTTGGGAAGAACTCCAGCGGCTGGAAGGAAGAGGAGGTGCTCAACAGGAACAAGGAGCTGTAGGAGTCCTGGATGAGCCAGGGTGTGGAAAGCCCCTCAGGGCCAGCCCTGAGCCGGGCTCCTTGACAGGAAACTTTGCCTGCAGCTGTATGTGGAAGCTGCTGCCCCATGCAGCCTGTGGAACTCCGACCTCGCATGGGCATGCTCGTGTGTGCGGGTGGCTGCCAGCACCGAGGTGTTCCGAGCCGCTATTTTGGCTCCAGTAGGGTACTGCAAACTGGGACTTCCCTTGCTGGATCCGTACCTGCACTTGGAGCCGCAGGGACTGTGGCTGTTGGAAAGCCTGGACAGATGCAAAGGGGAAGAGAAGTTCAAGCCCTGCTGGGAGAGCCCAGCAGGTCTCCTGCTGTCACCCACCTGGGCAGAGGAGCAGCACGTCTGTGTCACCTGTGACTGGACAGAGCTTGTCCCAGCTCTGGGGTCTTCCCTCCTGCTGCTTGCACCGTGCCGAAGGTGCCCCCTGTCCTGTTGGCTCCGTGTGGGTTGGGTGAGACGCCCTTTGTGTAGCAGCTTCTCAGTGTGGCACCTGCTGAGAGAAGATGGGAACATTGTGGAGCTTCACCTGGCCCCAGGAAGCCCTCAGAGAGAAGACGACGTGGGACAGCAGGGCCGTGCTGCATTTCCAGCCCAGCTGGTGGGCTGTGTCTAGAGACAGGCCTTTTCCCCAAAAGTAGCTTCTAATTTATGTAAGACCCCCAAAAAAAAAAGCACAGAGTGAATGTACAGATATATTTTTTCATGACTAGACGTTCCTGTGTGAGAGTGTGTGCTGTGGGGCACACGGGTGTGTGGTGGCTGGTGGTGATGCTCAGCTGGACTGAAGTGATGTCACAGGGCACAGACTGGTGCTGTGCCAGCCACAGAAGGGGACGCCAACCCAGCCAGGCACCCGGCAGGTGCATGTGGTTTCCTCCTTTTCAAGTTGGAATATAAGATGAATAAATTGTTGGTTTGTTGGGTTTTTTGTACCTACCTGTAATTTTTCTTGTTTTTCTTAAGACATGGTGAGGACCAGGCTTGTGTTACTTGGGATGTCCCAAGGCATGAACCCCCATCTGCCACCCTCTCCTGCCTGCTGTGGCGTGGACCTGCCTGGTCATCCTGGCACAGGGTCACAGGGTCTTCCTCAGGGTGAGGCGGGCTTGTCCCAGACTGGCTCAAAGCCACCCATGGAGGGGCATCTTACACCCGCTCTCAAACCCTGGCCCTTCCGAGAACCCTTTAGAATTCCAGCCCTGGCACTCGCCATTCCCGGAGCACTGGCTCCAAGGCAGAGCTCACCAGCTGGAATTCCAGCCCTGGCACTCGCCATTCCCAGAGCACTGGCTCCAAGGCAGAGCTCACCAGCTGCAGGCTGGTGGGAAGCAAAGTCCTGGCTGATCTGGGGAGGGGTCTCTCTCAACACCCTCCACATTAGTATCCCAGCCTGGCTGGGGGTCACAGCCTCTGGAAGGACCTTTAGCCCCTCTCTGGCCAGGGACACATGACGGGATATCAAGAAGCAGCACAGGCACTACAATATCATTAATGTTTGCTCATCTTCCAGCCTGGCTGTTTCCTGGCCTCTTCCATGACCTGGGTGGTGTCAAGGACCACATCTCAGGACGGGGGTCTGCAGTGACCTGGCAGTGTGAGCAGCCCACACGCACCATGTTCCCCTTCTTGCCCTCTGCCATCTCACCTCCCCCATCAGGCCCAGCTGCGAGGAGGCCGGGAGGTTGTCCCAGGGGTGCTGAGATGATTTCTCCAAACCACGGGATATGTCTTGGGGTGGCAAGAAGGACCTCGGGGTGTTGGAGGCCAAGCAGACTCAGATATGTTTCTGCCATGAACGTGGCAAACAGCAGCCCATGCGTGGCTCTTGGCTGGTACACGCTGCATTTCACACACTGCATTGCACACATTGCATTTCACACATTTCATTTCACACGCTGCATTGCACACGCTGCAGTTCACACGCTGCATTTCACACGCTGCATTTCACACGCTGCATTTCACACACTGCATTGCACACGCTGCAGTTCACACATTGCATTTCACATGCTGCATTGCACACATTGCACACGCTGCATTTCACACGCTGCATTTCACACGCTGCATTTCACACGCTGCATTTCACACACTGCATTGCACACGCTGCATTTCACAGTGAGTCTCTCTGAACACTGCTGGGCACCAGAGGATCCTGGTGCCACCCTGACCTTCTGCTGGTGCCCAGGACCTGCTGAATGGGGGCACACAGGGCCCTGGGCACTGCTCAGTTCCTGCTCACCCCCAAGGAGAAAAGCCCAGGGACCTGTCCTCTGAGCCCGGAGCTGGGCCAGGTCTGGGATGCCCAGGCAAAAGCTCTGCCACATCCTTCTGAATGGTTTCAGCCACTGCCTGCAGGGATTAAGGAAAGAGGCCAGACCACCAGCAGGAGCATGAGGGGAGGTTTTACTGCCTAGACAGTAAAGGTTCATTGCAAAGCCTGAGATGCATTTTTGGCAGGGGGATCCAGCCACTATCATAGAATCATAAAAACCTAGAACAGTTTGGGTTGGTAGGGGCCATAAATTCCACCTCATTCCACCCCCTGCCATGAGCAGGGACACCTTCCACTGTCCCAGGTGGCTCCAAGCCCTGTCCAACCTGGACTTGAACACCTCCAGGGATCCCGGGGCAGCCACAGGTTCTCTGGGCACCCTGTGCCAGGGCCTCCCCACCCCCACAGGGAAGATTTTTTTCCTAATATCTAATCTAAATCTCTCCTCAATTAATTTAAAACCATTCTCCCTGTCACTATCTGCCCACATTCCCTTACTGCCCTTCATTACTGCCAGAGGCATGGTGCTGTTCAACATCCCCCATCCCACACTCGCAAGAGTGGGACACGTTGCAGGAGAGCAGTAAACCCTTCAAAGCAAGGTCTCAGAGACCATCTGGGCTGTCCCCCAGGAGCTCTGCTGGCTGAAGCAGCTGGAATTGCTCCCAGTCTGCCTGGCCTCAGCTTGAGCGTGAGGTTGGTGGCTCGAGCACCCTCCTAGAGATGCTGCAGCAACACCAAGGGCATGACCCGCCTGCTTTGCAGGGGCAGAAGGTGCCCATGGGCCAGACCCAACTTCTGTTTAGTGGGTTTGACTGCTGTTTGTATGTGGAGTTGCCCTTTGGGTCCACCTGGGATGCCCGGTCTCATATGGGAGACCTCTTTTCCCTGCCTTCCAGTATGCTGGGCTGGAGTTGTATTGCTCCCAGGTACAAGCTGGGATGAGGTGATCAGGGCTGCCCTGTGGTGCAAGAAGAGGTCCCAGGCCCTGGGTGTGAACCTGGAGCCAGTCCACGGTCTGGGCTGCAGCCAGAGCTCCGTCAGGTTCCTTGCGTAACCCTCCCCAGGGAACAGGTTTTCCTGGCTGGTGTCTGCTGCCTTCAGTGGGTGGAGGGTGCCCCGGGTCCATCCCGGAGCTCCTGGAGCAGGCTGGAGGGGTGGCACGAGGGGCAGTGGTGATCTTGCTGCCTACACGGGTGGCACTGGGGGAAGGGGGCCAGGCCAGTGGCCACCAGCGTGTCCAGGAGGCCACACAGGGAGCAGGGCAAGCCCAACCCCAGGCTGGGTCTCGCAGGAGCCGGCTGTGCTGCTGGCTGGCTGCTGTCCCTCGAGTTTGGGGTTGTGGGCGAGGTGTTTATTCTCCGTAAATAGATAACCCCAGCAGGCTGGCAGTGAGAGGGGAGCACTTTGTCACGCAGCTTGGTGCCCTGCCAAGCGCGCCTTGTTTGCTCAAGCAGTTTCATTTCTTTCCCGCTGCAGTTTGTGTTACCTAACTGGCCTAGGACAATGTTTAACCAGCTCCAACAGCAGCAGGGAATGTGTCTGCCTCACCCCCTGAGCCCCCAGCGTCCCCAGTGCCCATCAGTGCCACCCCACTGCTGTCGCTCAGAGGGTGGCACACCAGGCGGGAGGCCTGGGGCACAGACAGGGTCTGTGGATCAGAGTCTGAAAACAGCCTGGAAGGGAATTTACAGAATTTACTGTGATCCACCCCCTCTGCCATGGGCAGGGACATTTTCCTCTAGACCAGGGTGCTCCAAGCCCTGTCCAACCTGGCCCTAAATATTTCCAGGGATGGGGCAACCACAGCTGCTCTGGGCACCCTGTGCCAGGGCCTCAGCACCCTCCCAGGGAAGAATGCCCTCCTAAAATAGAATCTAACCCTACCCTCTGCCAGCGTGAAGCCATTCCCCCTTGTCCCTTGAGGTCCCCCAGCTGTGTGGGTACCTTGTGAGGGAGGAGGAGGAGGAGAAGGCAGAGTGTGTGGGCACAGACTGGGGGACCGGATCCTGCAGCTTCTCCTGAAATCCGTGTGGGTCTGTGGGATGAAGAGCCAGGAAGGGCTGGAGAGAGCAAGGTCGGACACGTGCACACACACACCACCATATGCACACCCAGCACACACTCAGGGGACCCCTACAATGACCTCCAAACCCATTCTGAGCCACCCTAGCAGAGCCTCCCAGCACACTGGCATGAAAAATAGATGATCTATTTATTATTTTATTGTCTTTGGAGGCGCCTGGATTTTATGGTTGTGGCAAGCCATGACAAGAGCTGAAGGAAGAGAGGATTTTCCCCAAAGACAGCCTCCCCTCAACACTTTTAACCTTGGGGTCTGTTGGGACAGTTTTCCCATCAGGTGGCCCCAAGCTGAACATGCTTCTGGCACACAGTTCCCATGGAAATATCTTGGGCAGCCTTCAAGTCTCAGCATTAAGGGGTGTTTGTCTCCCTCAAGACTTCCCAAAGGGGCACAGGGGCCATTGCTCAGCCCTGGGCCCAGTTAGGGAAGAGAACAGTTTGCCCCAGCCATTGCTTCCCTAGGACCTGCGGCCAAAGCAGGCTGTTGTGGCTGAAATGTGCTGAGTGGGAACAGAGAAATTGGGTGAGGGGAGAGGTTTCATCTGGACCAGCAAGAAGGTGTCCGATATCCCACATGCCAGACCATGAACTGCCCCTAAGCACAACAGCGTGACCTGAATTTCCAGCCAAGCCTGACTGTGGCCATCCTCGAGCAGATCAGAGCAGATGGGAATGCAGCAGGGATGGGGACAGCTGGGGGGAGGCAGGGACCATCTTGCTGGTTCCCACTGCTCCCTCTGCCTTCAAGCTCCCTGCAGTCCCTGCTGGCTTCACCCTTCCTTACCCTTCTGCCCTTGCAACCGAGGTCAGGGCTCAGGGATGGCAGAGCAAGGAGGACACTACGGGAACCATGGACACTTTGGGGACCATGGAGGGGAATTGCTGCATGGGAGAAAAGGGTGTGGAGCAGGTGGAGCCACTGCTGAGGGGTCCCGTGGATGGAGTTTTAGGGGCTGTGCTGCGGGCAGCAAGGTGAATGTTTGGGGGTCCACGCTGTGAGGGACGGGGGTGTTACAGACCTGCATTCTGAAAGTGCAACTGCAGAGGGGAGGGCTGTAGCTCAGGTCAGATGTGGAGGGCAGAGGTGTTGCCCGGGGGACCTACAACCCCCAGGAGCTGGGCAGGACAGCGCTGCCGGGGTCTGCAGCAGGCTGCTGCCATGGCAGGCTCCAGCCCAGCCGGCTCTCAGGGCTGAGCTGGCGTGCCCAGGGCTGGGCCGGCCCCCTGGGCTGCATCCCTGCTCCCGGGGTAACCGCAGTTACCTGGGCTCCCAAACACCCTGCCCCTGCCTCGCAGCCTGACTGTTTCTTTGATAATCGCTTCCAGCCGTAGCTGCCAGGACAGCTGCCTGCTGTCAGGAGCACGTCTAGCAGCCCTGGGCTAGGTTGTTTAACAAGAGAATGGCTGTTCCCACTGGAGGAATGGGGAAGCTGGTGCAGTTGCCTGGAACCAGGGGCAGTGACATCGGGAAGCACCCCCAGAGCACAAGGGTCCCACCCTGGGGAGGCAGGGTCCCACCCTGGGACACACCAGTGCCTCTGCCTGTTCATGCCCATCTTCCCCTCTCCCTGTGCTCACCACTGCATTCCAATTTGTGCATCCCACCCATCCCTTGCTTCCAGCCAGAGCTCCCAGGGGCTGTTCTAGGACATCCTTTGCTTGCACATGCCAGGTGGGACTGGAGGGTTCAAGCTCCCAGTGGTTGGCTCCTGGTTTCCCACTTGGTGATTCAGCACCAGGCATTTTCCCTGCAGCCCGAGAGCAAAGCAGAAGCTGCCCTATCCCCCATGGGGAAGGATGTCCCAGCCTCCTGGCCTCATGCTCTGCCTGCTGCTTCTCTGGGACCAGAGCTCTGCTTGCACTCCAGCTCCTGCTGACCATGGTGGCTGGTCCCTGCTCCTCAGGGACAGGCTTCATGAGCAGTTTGCCCAAAAATGTTGTGGCTGCCCCATCCCTGGAGGTGTCCAAGGCCAGGCTGGATGAGGCTTGGATCACCTGGTCTAGTGGGAGGTGTCCCTGCCCATGGCAGGGGGGTGGCACTGGATGGTCTTTGAGATCCTTTCCAACACAAACCATTCTATGACTGATTACATGATCTGATTCCAGCACAAAGTTTTATTCTCACACAAGTTCGACAAAGCTGCATCTCTGCATCCTCCCCAGCTCCTGTTCCTGCTCAGCTGCTTCCCCTCCTGCAGCAAATACCAGATCTCAGGCTGCCCAAGTTGGATACCTGTTCAGCCCTGGGTTTCTGGCAGCCTGAAAAGGGTCTTCTTGTGTGGATGTCTCCCAGCTTCCTTCATTCCTCTCTCTCCCTCATTGCCACCAAGAACCCCAGGCCCGTTTCATTGTGGAAGAAAAAGAAATGTTCGTTGCATTCTTGTTTCCTGGCCAGCCCTGCCCTTTATTATCCATCAAACACGATACGGAGCCTGGCACTCCACCAGCCTGGGCAGCCACTGGGCAGACAGCGTGAGCTGGGGTGTCCAGGAATGGGAAAGCACAAACTGAAGGCCCCAGTTGAGCTCGTGGCATCTCTGGTGGACTGGCAGATGCTAAAGAGGCTCTCAAGGGGCAGCTTCTTTCACACAGACATGACCAGTGCCTCCTGAGAGCTCCTACCTTCCCACAGGCAAGCGGGCACCACGAGCTCTTCTCTCCACGTCCTCCTGAGCAGGCCACGTGCAGACAAGCCCAGGAGCCCTTTGCCGAGCCATCATCACGTGTGGTCCTCAAAGCCCTGTGCTCTGGAGAGGCTTGGGACTGGAGCCTGGCACTGAGAGCCCACGGGGATGGGGGCAGCTGCAGGTGCTGGGCTGTGTGATGGGGGACAGAGCTGTGAGAACTCGCAGGCTGCAGCTCCCAGCTGGTATTTGCTCTCCTCCAGTCTGTGCAGATTCACTTCGCAGTGAGGCCACCAGGAGCCCCGATCTCCTCCACTCGCTGCTCACCTTCCCACCCAGCTGTGGCCACAACTGTGAGTTTTCACTGAGAATACACAGAGAAAATTAAGGTGCTTGAAGTAATTTTGGGTACATTCTGGCCCCAGTTCAGCAAGGCACTGTGGCAAGAGCTACTCTTCAAAAGCCAGAGTGCTGAAAGCCAGGAATGCCCGGCTCCAGGTGTGCGAGCGAGGCTGTCCCAGCTCCCTCCCTTCCCCTGCTGCAGTATCCCAGCACGGGAGCATAGGCAGGCAGGGAGGAAGGAGAGTGGGAGGCTGTGGTGAGGGGAGAAGGCAGATGAGGAGCAGGGCTGTCTGAAGTGCCTGAGAGAAGATGCAAGGGACCGGTGGGAACTGAAGACGAGCTGCCACCCTGGGAACTGTCACAGTCACTGTGTCACCTTGTGGCAGCCCAGGGAGGTCAGCACCACCATGGCCGTGGGCAGGAGCATCACAACCCTCCCGTGTCTCTTTCTGGTAGGATTCTAAGGGTCAGTGAGTGGAGATAGGAGACAGGTATAATAAAATGTCCAGCCTGCTGTGCCATGCAGTTTGCTCTATTTCCCTGCATGCCCCTGAATCACAGAACCATTGGGTTGCAAGGGAACTTAGAGACCACTCTGTTCCACCCCCTGCCAGGGGCAGGGACACCTTCCACTGTCCCAGGTTGCTCAAAGGTGCATCCAACCTGGCATTGAACATTTCCGGGGATTTGGCAGCCACAGCTG
The DNA here is from genome assembly GCA_013400735.1 of Pomatostomus ruficeps. Classification (NCBI taxonomy): domain Eukaryota; kingdom Metazoa; phylum Chordata; class Aves; order Passeriformes; family Timaliidae; genus Pomatostomus; species Pomatostomus ruficeps. The sequence goes on along the minus strand of VYZT01030601.1, from coordinate 18,689 downwards.
CTCTGGGCAACCTGTGCCAGGGCCTCCCCACCCTCACAGCCAAGAATTCCTTCCCAATATCCCATCTATCCCTGCCCTCTGCCAATGGGAAGCCATCTCCCCTTGTGCTGGCACTTTGGGCTCTTGTCCAGTTCTTGGACCCCTTTAGGCAACGGCAGGGGCTCTAAGGCCTCCCTAGAGCCTCCTCTTCTCCAGGCTGAACAATTCCATGTTCCCTTAGCCTTTCCTGTCACCGTCCACAAACACCAGAGGTTTCCAGCTGCCCGGTGTGCCCGTTTGGCAGGACAGGGCTGGTGGTGCCTGGAGAGCTGCCGGCACACCCGCCCAGCACAGGACACACTGGTGTGTCTCTTGCATCAGCCCTGCTCTCCGCCAGAGCCCCGGGGCAAAGGTCTCCTTGGGGCTGAGGTGCCAGAGCCCCCTCCATCTCTAAGGGATGGGGTGAGCCAGGGAGATGGAGAGCTGAGGGTCTAGTCCTGGTCATCCCAACACAAAACCTTGGAAGGGATCACTTCACATTGATCTGGCTGGGAGCAGATCCCCCTGCCTGGGCTTTCCTCATCCAGGGAATTCACCCCTTGGGTGGTGGGGTCTCTGCCACTAAAACACACCCCAGGGCAGTGCCTGTGGACAGCTCTGGTGGCCACAGTGTCCAGGCGTGGACGCCAGCCTCAGCTGGGGCACACCCAGCTGGCCGAGGGGCTGCCATTGTGTGGCTGCCAGGCGGCAGCTCCTGTGTGATCCTCAGGCTCCCTGGAGAGCTGGCGCTCCTCCAGCCTTTGCCTTCAGGACTGCAGGTGAGCAAGTCCAGGCCTGAGCCTGCTCTTGGGCAAAGGGTGGGTCTGACAAGATCTCATCGCTCCAGGCCTTTCTGAAATGAGCCGAGTTTCTCTGCGGGAGCCACAAACACCGCTGCCATTACATAAGGCATGTTTGGGGGGCGGGCAGCAGGGTGACCTGAGAAGAAGCCCAGTTCCTGGGCCACAGTGGTGGTGCAAAAAACAGGGACTTTGGGGCCAGGTCCTGAGGGATGAGACAGTTGTACTTTCCCCATGGGATCTGCATTATTCCAGCTCCAGGACAATGAAAGCCTTGGCTCTTTCTGAGCTCGAGCAGCACCTGACACAGTGGGCACAGAGTGGCTTGTGCCACGGGGAGCTCTGCACAGCCTCCCGGGTGCGGGGATGCCTGTCCCAGTTTCCTTCCTTGCACATTCCCAGGGTACCCAGCTGAGCACAGCGAGACCTGGCTCTGTCTGACACTGGGCTCCAGCTGGTGGCATCTGAGCTGCTGGCCTTGTCAGGAGTGAGGCAGAGCAGGCAGCAGGTCCGCCAGGATGCACAGAAAGTGTCTGGCTCCAGGTCTGCTTCTGGCAGTAGCCAGGATGTTCTGTGTAGGATCTGCAGGGGCAGATGGACACCGAGTCCCTCGGGGTTTGCAGGAGAAGTCTTTCACCTCCTCCGTCCCAGCAGGCTGGTGGAATCCATGGGCAGGAAACCCTTCTCCAACAACAGGACTAAGAGGGAGGGTGCCCTGGCATGCGCCTCAAGGGTTCTTTGAGCACAGCAGGAGAGGAGATGGGCACAGGAGGAGCTGACTGTCTGTCCCCTCTCCCTGGGCACACGCAGAGAAGCCCTGAGGCTGCTACTGGGAGCCCTTCCCAGGCCATCCCAGGGAGCAGGTCCCAAGGGTCACTTTACCCATGGGCAGGTCCTCAGCCTTTGTGCGGACCCATCCCTCCTGCATCCTCCCTTCCCAGAAGTGACGCTGGCAGGCGGTGGCAGGTGGCCAGCTCCACCTGTCTGACAGGTAGAGCAAGGGTGGGGGCAGTGCCTGGCACCCGCTGCCTGTCCCAGCCTGCCGGGGTCCTGCCAGGAATCACCTGCTGCAGGAGCACGAGGAGCGGTGCCCCCTGCCAGCGGTGCCACCGCGCAGGGACAGCTCTGCCCCACCACAGGGGGATGCACTGCTGGGTGAGGATATCCTGAGACAGGGAGCTGGAGGTGTTCATCCTGGGAAAGAGAAGGCTCCAGGGAGATCTTAGAGCCCCTTCCAGTGCCTAAAAGAGGCTTTGAAAAAGAGGGTGAGCAACTTTTTACACAGGAAGACAGTGACAGGACAATGGGGAACAGTTTTAAACTGAAAGAGGAGGGACTTAGATTAGACATCAGTTAGAAATTCTTCCCTGTGAAGGTGGTGAGCCCTGGCACAGGGTGCCCAGAGAAGCTGGGGCTGCCCCATCCCTGGAAGTGTCCAAGGCCAGGTTGGACGGGGCTTGGAGAAACCTGGGACAGTGGGAGGTGTCCCTACCCGTGCCAGAGGGGTGGAACTGAATGACCCTCAAGGCCACTTCTAACCCAAGCTGTCCCATGATTTTGTGCCTCCATGAGATCCTGCTCCGGGTCATGTTACCCAACATGCACACAGCTGCACACGCGTGACCACGCACGCAGGGAGTCCCAGAGGGTCAGACACACATGATGGGCACGCACAGCGTGTGTCACACTGGAAACACAAACACAGATACACAGCTGATCCAGGCAGAACGTGAAGGTCACAGACACACACGGACACACTGTGCACTGCACACAGGGATCTGCAGGTCAGATTCCTTTTGGGGAGGCCACGACCCTGCAAGGCACAGGGACTGGGCACAGCAGCTCTTCTGCTCTGCCATCCCAGGGCACTGGGCCCTCTGGGCACCTTGGCGAGTCTGTAGGTGTGCACACAGACACACGCAGAGATGCAGTCTGCATTACTCAGGTGTGCCAGCAGTCACACACAGGGTTACTCACAAGCAGTCACTCACACAAGTCCCCACACAGCTCCTCACCCGTGGCCATACACACTCCCTCAGGCAGGTTGCACCCAACACGGTGGTCACACACAAATCCCACCTCCATCACCCACAGAAGGTGCCCGGGTGTCCCCTCGCCCTCAGCCATGCTGTGGCCAGCCATACACACCCCAGCCTGTCTCTTGGCTCCCAGCTCCCTGGACTGAGAGGGGCTTTGGGATGGGCAGAAATCCCTGAGGAGCGCTGATGGGACCTCGGTGGTGTGTCATGCCCTGATCCAGCCCCGCTGGAGGCAACAGGGAAGGGCACCTGATGACAGAGGGTGAGTGCTCCCTGTTTCACAGCAGCAGAACCCCCAGCTGTCAGGAGCTGACCCCCAGCCTTGCCTGGCAAAGGTGCAAGCAGAGCATGGGGGGACCCTTGTCCATCCCTGGCATTTTATCAGGAGATGGCAAAGCCAGGCTCGTCCCTGCCTGCCAGCACCCTGCCAGCTCTGGCACCCACCCACCCCAGTGTGTCCCCAGCAGGGGCTGCGAGGGCCCGTTTGGGGCACGGCTGGGCAGTGTCCAAGGGCTGGGTGACCTCACACTGTGTATTTTCCTAGGTTCAGTCCCCACAGATTGATGGCCTCAGAGCTGCAGGGACAGGCTCACCTGGAGTCAGAGACCTCCAGCATTCACAGCACCTCAGCACCAACTGAGAGTCACAAACACCCTCCCGGATCTGGCTGGGCCACTCCAGCCCTGAGTGACAACCGGCAGCATCTTGCCCAGCCACTTCCAAACAAGCCAGACAGCTCGAGGTCTCGCAAAAGCTCTGCAGACATCTCAACCCCTCACAGACCCAGCTGAGGTCTGGGCTGTGCCTCTCTCCTCAGGCAGGGGTGAGGGTGCCCAGATGCAGAGGAAGGTGGGCACCTCTCTGCCCTGGCAAGCCAGCCACAGTGGGTCACATACACCAGCCCCGCTGGCTGGTATTTATCTCAGTTTGTCCAGGCAAAAGCCACCAAGCGTCCCTGGGGCTGTGGGGTGTGGAGGACACGAGTCCCAGAACAGAGGGGTAGGGTGATGGAGCTCACTGGGATCAAAGCAGCAATCAGGTCTCCATGAGGCAGACACGCTGGCCAGGGTTCAAAGCAAACTCCTGCAGCTGAGGGAGGTGAGGAGGGCTGAGGGTGCAGCACAGCAAGAGGTGACCTGGCACTGTGCAGAGCTCCTGGTGCACAGGGTGCTGGGGACACCAGTTCTTTCTCTTGGATCTACAGCAGCATGTTGGGAATCTCAGAGCAGAGCCTGCAGCCGTCTTTAGCGTGGTCACCTCCTTGTCCCCAAACAGTGAGCAAATCCCATTTATCCTGAGGAAACAGGCACGGAACATGGGGTGTGCCACAGGGAAAGCTGGATGGGGAAAGGGCCAGCGGCTGCGGCTCCGGTGACCCTGTGGCTGTCCCACAGTGCCCCCGGGGTGGCGATGAGCTCATTCCGCTGTGGTTACCCTCGCTCTGCATGCCAGGTGCTTGGTCATGAGGCAAGAGGAGGAGGGGGAACAGGTTATTCAAGGTCTGCAGGGCCCAGGGCACGCACAGGGTGAGGGCAGGGGTTGGGGGCAGGAGAGCCGGGCCGGCAGGAGGGGTGCAGCCCCCTCGTCTTTCCACGGGAGCTCCAGGAAAGGGGGCTCAGGAGGGAGCCAGCGCCAGGCACCGCGGGACAGCCACAGGGCACGAGTGGAGGGAGCAGCAGACTTTGCCCCCGCCTACAGGGTGTGGCACAGAGACTGAACAGTCTGCAGGGCATAATTATCATCAAAGCCGGAACAGGTGGGTTGGGATCACGAGGGGTCATATTTGGGTCAGGTCAGGAGGCCTGACCTGCATGGGATGAACAGAACCTGTGATGCGGTTTGCAGCAGGACAGCCTCCCTCCATGCCTGGGGCAGGACCCCCCTCCACGGCAGTCAGTGTGTCCCCCCTGTCACACTCCCAGCCTGAGAACCAGCAGGTTCAGTGTGCCCAGATGGGCCAGAACAACTCCACAGCCCTGGAGCACCTTCCTGCCCTCCCCAGGCTCCTCTCTGCCACCTGGTCACAAACTGGGCAAACTCCTTGTGGGGAGGCCACGACCCTGCACGGCACAGGGACCGGGCACAGCAGCGCTTCTGCTCTGCCATCCCAGGGCAATGCACCCTCTGGGCACCTTGGAGAGCTGGTGATGCTTCACAGAACACTGGAACACTGTTCCTTCTCTTCTGCTCCAATCACTGCTTTTCCTGCGGGCAGATGCCACAGCCAGAGCCCCTGTGGATGCTGTGCTCACCCCACCTGCCTTTGGGGAGGCTGCAGTGCTGTCCCCCCTTCCCCTGTACCCCCTACATGCACAGACCCTCCTTTCACGCACATCCCAACCCTGCACACACACTCACACACACCATCCTTGTACCCACCTTTCCCCCCATCCGTGTCCCTCCCTGCTCCACCCCTTGGGCTGGAGGTTGGGGCCTTGGAGGGACTCATGGCTGCTGACACACAGGGTTGTCTTGGAGAGCTCAGGGCTGGAAACTTGGTACCACATGTGGTCTGTACAAAGATTTGGCTTCTGACAAGGTCTCTAGAAAACAGAGGAGAGGCTGGAAAAGCCCTGTGAGAGGTGAGGATGCGCCCAAACCTGCCAACCCCATTCTGTTTCAGAGCCAGCCCTGTCAGACACCGGCAAAGGACTGGGGGGCTCCATTCCTAGCCCAGGGCAAGAGCCAGCAGGGAGCTCTGCTCCCAAGGGCTGAGGGACCACAAGAGCCCCCCCTTTCTTGTGGACAGGTCAAGCATTGCCCCAACAGTGCATCTGGTCCTTGCTCCAGACACCTGCCTGGGAAATGGTTGCAGCTCCTCCCTACCCTGGTGATGGTTGGAAATTTTCTCTTTCCATGCTGAAGTGTGGCCAGAGACACTGCTGTCCAGTCACTTCTCTTTCTGTGACCTTTGTGCTTGGCCAGAAGAGCTGTCCCCCACTCCTGATGGTTGCTGGAGGCCATCAGGCTGGGCTGCACCCTCACCCCGAGATCTGGGGATGGAGGGAAGAGCAGAGCTGCACTGTGGAGGGACAACCCCATACAGAGAGGTTCTGGGACCACTGCAGTGTGGGGGGCCTGTCAGCAGCGTAAAGGAGGGAGGGGTTGGGAGACCTACAGAGGAGAGAGGGTTTGGGAGACCGACAAACCCGACACCCTCCCAGGGGCAGGGCTGAACTGCACCATGCCCAGTGCAGGCAGTGCCAGAGCGGGTCCCTGGGTCCCTCCCTGACCTGCTGGCTGGAGGGACGTCCTTGCAGACCCCCGGTTCTGGTGTGACCCAGGTCCTGTTTGTATTGTGGGAGGTGTGTGTGTGTGCGCACGCGTGCGTACGTGTGGGCAGGGCCCCCGAGCATGGAGCGGTGAGAATGCCATGTCAGACTGCGGCACCACCCATACATTCATTTTGCAAACAGTCCTGGGGTCACGAGCTACATAAAGGGCGAGTGTGGGTAGTGCCAGCGCCCATGCTGAGCCGTGCCTCCTCATCTAGGTCACTCCGGGAGAGCGGAGATGCAGCGGGGCACCGGGAGTGGGTGGAAGGACGCAGGGAAGCTCTTTGCCCTGGGATGAATAAAGCACAGCACCCACACAGTCAAAACCGAGATGAGGGACTGAGGATTCCCCCAGCCAAGTGCCTGGTGGGTCTGTAACAGCTGGAGCTGCATTCCTGGGCACCTCCTCCAGCACTGGGCACTAGGAGCTGGGGTTCATGACCAGCTGGCTGGACTCCCGGAGAAGATGTGGGAAGCCAGGGAGGTTCCTGGCACCCATCCAGATCTCCAGGGCAGCCGGGGATCTTGCAATCCTGCTGGGTCTCCCACGGCTGCCAGGGGTGGCCAGGCTTTTAGCTCAGTGTAGCCGGAGTGACCTCAACACCACTTTCCTGTTCCTTGGTCAGAGCCAGGGCTGGATGTTGTGGCTGAGGTGCTGCTGGCCCTGCCCTCCCTGCTCTCCCTGCAGTCCCGTGGTGGCTGGGGATCCCCCTGTCTGCTGTTCCACCTTCCATCCCAGACATCCTGCAGGCACAGCCTGGGGAGAGCCAAGGCCGCCTCATCAGCCTGAACCGGTGCTTTCCCAGAAGAGGGATGTGGAAGCTTTGACACAGCTCTGCTTCTCCAGCACCTTGGGCGGTTCTCTCAGCTGCAGAGGACATTTAAGGGTGCAGGGATGGCTCTGTGCCCCAGGGCTGGAACCCTGTGGGGCTGCAGACCCTGGGGAGCTCTGTCTCTTTTCAGACATGTGCTGGTCCTGAAACTAATTTACCTTCAAGCCTGTCGTTCGCAGAAATAAAATGCAACACTGAAAGTGCCAGTGGAGACCCCAAACCAAGGCCCATTTTGAAAGCCCTCTTTTCCCCCAGCCTGCAGCCCTGAGGTCCTGCTCTCACGGGTGCTCGCCTGCCCGAGTGCTCTGACACGGAGCTGTGCAGCCCCTGGACAGCAGATCAGGGAATCAGCAAGAGTGGCAGAGCTCTTGCCCCTTTTAATGCAGGGCTGGATGAGATATCCACTCAGATGAAGGCAGCACTTTGCCCCCATTTCCCAGAGAAAGGAAGAGCTCTGAGGGAGGGGAAGGACTGTAGGTGATGCCTTGGAGTGGCTCCCTAGAACAGAGGCCAGACAAGATTAAGAGAATAAAATGGGTATTTATTGAAGGGCCTTCAATAGGGACGCCTCGGGCAGTCAAAAGCCTTCTCTGGGAGAGGCTACACCCAAGATGGACCCCAGGTCACGAGTTTTCTACACTTTTGTAAGTTTTGATCAATTTACATATCAGGGTTAATCCTCCAATTACAGCTTCAGGTAATGAACTTATTTACCCCAAGTTTGTCCCCCCTTTTAGTGGCTCAGTTTACACATTTCGGGGCCTGGAACAATGAGGTGTCCTTGAGTCCAGGCCTGGAGAGGATTTGTTGTGTTTGACCAGGATGGGAGAACAGGAGCTCACAGACTGTATGGAGTTTTAGAGTTACACACTAAAGCAGTACAGGATCTGAAAAATATAAAAGCTGAATCTTAAGGCATCATAGGACCCTCTGAACTTCGCTCCTGCCTGCCTGGTAACCGGGCAGTTCCTACAGGCCCTGCAGCCCCAGAGGCATTGCCTGATGCTGGCACACAAGCCATGGGCTCCGGAGGCTCGTGCCAGCCCCACACCTCACTGCTCGACCTTGGCCGGCCGCCACAGCTCCCCGTGTCTCCGGACTTCCCAAGGACTGGGCTCGGCTCAGCCATGGAAATTCCCCACGTCGTTCCCATCCGCAGGCCCTGCTCCGCCTCAGCACCCAGGGAGCCCGAGGGCCATCCCCAGGCTGGCCATGCCTCTCCCTCGTGCCTGGAGCTCGGCCCGGCCTGACTCTGCAAAGCCGGCATGAGCAAGCCCCGACAGCGCTGCAGGAGGAGCTGCCTGCGAACAGTGGCCTCTTTGTCATGGCTGGGAGCGGGCGGGTGCCGTGCCCCTGGGATTGATTTATTTATTTATGGAGGTGAACGCTTGCAGCGTGTTTGGAAGGACAACACAGCACCTCGGGGCTGGTGCCTCCCCACGGTCAAGCCCGGGCACCCAGAGGTCTGTGTGTCCTGGAGGGTGGGAAAGGCTCAGGGCACCCTGGTAACGCTCAGTCCCAATGCAGAGCCCACCCCAGCCCTGCTGCAGGCTTTTGGGAAAGGGGACACCAAGGCAAGGAAAGGACAGGAACAGTCCTTGTCCAGGATCCTTCCAGCGCTGTCCTGTGGCTAGGGCTTGAGGCAAACAGCACATCCAGCCCTTCAGGGCTTGTCTGGATCTGCTCCAGCCCTGACACGAGCTCATCCCACACCTGGACCAGCGCATGGAGCGCTGCACCCACAGCAGGCAGCTCCTCCCTGCCTTTGGCTCACAACCAGATGAAGATGCCACTGGGCTGCCGCAGAATGGCTGATGTGACACCTGATGCCATGTCCCCCAGATCCCCCAGAACCCCTCTGTTCCTGGGAAGGGGGCAGTGGGCAGGCCAGATCAGGAGCCAGATGTAGTGAGGTTCCAGTCAGGAAAAGGAACGGTCTTGATCAATTTTGGGCTGTCCCGTGGGCAGAGGAGCTTCGTGTCTGCCCAAACTACAGGTCTTGGCTGCCGTGAGACTTCACTCCCACAGCCTGGCAGCAGTGGAATTCTCCAGGGCATGAGCTCAGGTGGCCAAACCCCCTGCCAAGGTGCAGCTCCCTTGCCTGCAGAGAGGAGTGGCTGTGTGTTTTGGGGGGCAGGCCGGCTGAGAAGGGTGTGCTGGAGGGAACTGTGTGTAGCCGTGGGCTGTGGAGGGAAGCTGCTGAAATGTTCATATTTATCCTCCATCAGTGAGTGTCACCTCCCTAACTGCGGTGCCACCTTGGCCACCCCATGCCTGGTACACCTGGGCACCTTTGTCCCCATCAGTGGAAATGGCCCAGTGGCCCTGCCTCTCCTCCATCAAGGAGCATCATCAGATCCTTGGGGCAGCTCCTGATGCAGTCTCACCCAGTTTGCCCCGTGGGGATCACAGCCACAGGGATGACTCCATCCAGGAGTTGTGGTAATTTTGGGTCAGGACCTCAGGAAGCCTGAGGTGTTCCAGGGGCGTGTGCTCATTCTTCAGTGCCAGTGACCTGCAGAGGGGAATGTGGGCTTCTGGGGACATCCAGCTCCCCGGCCTTTGGTGTCCTGTGGGATGGTGACCAGCACGGATGGTGTGAGTCCATGGGTGATGTCCATCGCTCCTGCAGCAGCATGGCTGGTGGTCTCCAGCAGCACACCATCGTGTCTAGCCAGGCTGGGGCAGGTTCATCACCAGGAGAAGCTGATGGCCAACAGTGCTTTGGGATGAGGTCCAGCAAATCTGGGGTGAGTGGAGCTGTAGGAGCACCCTGACCCATGGCAGCTGCTTCTCTGAGCACAGCTGGTGCTGGTGGTGGGGTGGCCAGAGCAGCCTGGACCATCTCCAGCCCTCTCCACACACACAGAGCTGGACTTGGCTGGCCTGGGAATGGCCACAGGAGGGCAATGACCACACAGGACACCTGGACAGTGCTTGGAACAAACAAACAATTGAGACCTGTCCTACATGGAGCTGTGAGCCCATGTAACACTGTGGGCCACCCTCCAAGCACAGAGCTGGGCTGTTTGTTCTTTTGCTTGTACAGCACGGGCTGTCTTCCAGTTTGGCTTCAGAGCTCACAAGTGACAGAAATGAGCACATCAACTGTTCCATTTCTGCTGAAAAAAGACACCTGCACCAGCCAGTGTATAACTTTCCTGCTTTGAATTCATCGCAGACTGAGTCTGGGGAGGTTTTGCTCTGTCAGCAGACTGGTCTGTAGATGTCTTCGTGTTATCCTTCTGAACAAGGAGAAATCAGTTCAAAGCAGCCCAGCTGTTTGATCAGTGCGGTTTCTCAGTGGCCACTTGCCTGGGAGAAGCCTGAGAAGTCATTGGGATGCTTGAGCTCTCCCCAGTCATCAGCTGTGGACAGCCATGAGTCTGAGAAAACAAACCCTAAGAGCAAAAAGCAGAGTTCAGTGCCCTGTCATGGCTGAGACCGTGGGACAGCAATGGCACAGAGGAGGGTGCAGGTTCAGGTGCCATGGCTGGACTCGTTCAGACCCTGGGTACCCCCTTGCTCCCAGCACCCACCCAGTCAGGGCAAGTTGCCTTTCCCACGTAGGAATTCCGGTGTCATCCCCACGACCATCACATGGGTATGTCAGCACCTGCAGGATAATGCAGACCTGTTCACCCCTGAAGGCAAGCTGGTGAATCCCTCCCGTGCCCCGCAACAACCCTTCTGCTCTGGCAGTGGTGGCTCGCCAGTATCCTCCACCCTGCAGCCTCCCAGCTCAAACTGGATCTGCGTTTTTATTGCTCTGGGGGGAGCAGGGGAGGCAGGCCTGGGGACACAGCCAGCGCTGTCCCTCCCTGCCAGCTGCTGGCTCTCCCCATGAGCTGTTTGCTCAGCACTGGGTACCGTGCGAAGGCAAACACGGCTGTGCCAGGAGGAGCAGAAACTAGGGCAAACAGAGGCTGTCCCCGTCCTGCAGCCCCGGGGCATGGTGAGGGGTGTTTGGGGTTTCCAGGGCACAGGCAAAGCCGATGGCACCCCAGGGCCCCGACAGTCCCTCGTGTTTCAGTGGTGTGGGACACCCTGCCCAGGGTGCCCAGCAGTGCCCCCTGGTTTGGCCCCAAACTCCTTTCACAGAGTGCAGATTTACACTGTGCCACGTGAACCAGGCAGAACAAACTCCCCAGGACAGAGCTTGGTGGTTCCTGAGGACACAGAGACAGTCCCCAGCAGGAAGGGGGTTAATGCCATCACACTGAATTGGCCATCATGGTGGGCCATGATGAGGAGCAGAGCCTGGGCTGGTCGGTGACCCTGTGCACCATTGGCAGTGTCCCCCCACCCCACACGCAGTGCCTGTCCCTCCTCTCCAAGCCCCAGGCATGTCCTCTGCTGCTGTCACCTCTGCAGCCCCGTCCCTCTCCACTCTCAGCTCCCTTTGGCTGCCCCAGTGGAGGGGAGGGAAGGGAGGAGGTGAAGCATCTTCCCAGTGCTGCTGGGGAAGGACAAGCCAAGCTCGACCAGCAGCACCTGGGGCAGACAAGGTGCCCATCTGACCCAAAACGAGGTGTGACCTTGCACATCTGGCTCCTCAGGAGCCCGCAGCCCACGGCCAGAGCTGACCCCGTGCCAGGCCGGGACCTGGCTGACCCTTGGCCATAGGAACCTCTGAACAATGTAAGTCACCTCCTCCTCCTCCTCCTCTAATTAGCACAACCATTTGCTGGGGAGCTGTGCTAATTTTCTCCTGTGCCACCTCAGGTCAGGGACAGTCCCAGATTTCCTCCTAACGCCTGCTGAGCCTGACCTGCTGAGCGCAGAGCCCGCTCATCCCACCTGTGCTGCAGCAGGCTCTGCTCTCTGCTGGGCCCAGGCAGGAGGGTGCCTGCCCCTGCACTGCAGGAGCCATTTTTACACCCTGAAAAGGGGACCCAAAATAACTTCTCATCTCCCCCCACCTACCCCGCAGGTGGTGCCACAGGGGCCACAGTGTCCCTGCCGTGCCAGGAGCCACCCTGACCCAGGCCAGAGGGATGTGGCCCAGGGTTGCACAAAAACACAGGCATTTCCAGGACTCTGCTGCCAATTTAAAGCAGAAAGAGAAATCCAGCATTCACAGGCTGATCGTTGCATGCCTGAGGTGTGTCTGCAGATACATTATCTGTCCCACGGTGGGGTCTGAAGTCCAGGAGATAAGAGGCTGGGGAAAGCACTCTGCGGGGCTGCTGTGGGAGAGATTCCAGGGTCTGGCAGAGGGTGTGGAGCAGGTTCCCAGCGCTCAGTGCTGGTGCTGCCAGGTTGTGCTGGGAGAGGTCAGGTCCTCAGTGGCACGGGTTCAGTGCAGGACTGGCTGCTTCCCACCTGCCCAGCTGTGCACAGGGGCAGGGGGACATCCCTGGGAGGTGCTGGAGCAGCGGGAACTGCCCAGCCAGGGTGGTGCCAGGTGGGAGAGGGCAAGAGGCACAGCTGGGGCTCACAGCAGGCAGAGGGGAGCAAATGCTGCTCTGCCAAAGCTCCCTGCACCCGCCCAAGCCCACACAAGAGTCCTTTGTTCCTGCCATGTCCCTGTCCCTGCTGCTGCTCCACGAGTGAGGCATGAGCCCCCAGCCCTGGTGACTCTGGCAGGCAAAATGAGAATAATTAGAAGGAGGTGCCTTTATTACAGGTGTCTGTGAGGGCCTGCAGAGTTTGACCCAAGGGGCCCTTTGATCTCAGCTTTTGAAACCCTATAGCTTTGCTGACAGAGCTGCTCTGTATTTCCAGGTCACCAGCATGATCATTTCCATCTGGGAACAATGAGGTCTTTATGCTGCCCTGTGTGCCGGACTATCCCTGGGTGGAATGAGCTGCTGTGCCGGAGGATGTGCTGCTGCACAAGCCCTGTCAGCCGCGACTCCTTCTCTGGGTGGATGAAGGGCAGCAGCAGGAGAACCCACCCAGCTCAGCATCCTCATTCCCAGTAGAAAATGGGAGACTCTTGGTGCCAGGAGGTCAAATTTCCCCAGTACACAGCCCTGTGAGAGGGTCTTTAGTCCCCAGGATGTCCCCAAAACCTTCCTGCTCCCCTGGGAAAAGCCCTGCACACCCCCAGCCCCAGTGGCAAACCCAAAGTCCAGCCTCTGGGATGGAGTCTGCACATGGGGGAATTTCTGTGCCTGCCAGTGCAGTGGCCCCAGCACCTCACAGAGGGGAGCAGGAAATGTCAGCGTTCCTGAGCAGATCCCAAGCCAGGGCACTGCAGGGTGGGTGCCTCGGTTGGAGGTTCCTGGCATAGCCCCCAAACCAGCGGTCCCCAGGCACTGTCCTGGGTCTCCTCACTGCCCCACACTCAGGCCCCTGCGCTCTGCTGGTGCCCAGGCAATAGGAGGAAGCCCTAGGCCTGTATTTCTCAGGGCAACGTGGACTGTGCTGGTGGGAGAGCTGTGCTGTGGAGCCTGGAAGCTGGGACTAGGCAAGGACAGGGAAGCACCTGGGGAAGAGAAGCCCCCCAACACCCCCTTGTCCCTTGTCCTACTTTGGGATTTTGTCTGAACTGAAAAAGCGGCATCTGAAAAAACCAATATTTTCCTGGGTGACGTGGTCTGTCTGTGCCTTTTCCAGCTCCACAGCCTTCCTCAGCCTGGGAATCTGCAGTGACATCTTCCCCTCCCTGTCCTCTCCTGTCAGGCTCCCTGGGAGTCCGTACCCGTCTCCTTCTGGTCCCAGCCTGGCCGGGGCTGTTGGAGGCTGTGGTTTTGCCTTTGTCAAAACAAAGCATTGTTTGGCGGCAGCTGCAGGCGTGGGGACCGGTCCTGCCAGTTCCCTCGGCAGCTTTTGCTGGGGTACAAGGTAAAATTCTGACTGGATAAGCTCTGAGGTCTGGTCCCCAGGGAACAGGGTGTCCCATGCACCGGGGACACCCACTGGGTCCGGTCTGACCCCTTGGGCTGTGCTTGGGTGATGATTTCACCCCTCTACACCTGACGGAGCGTGGCTGTTCCCGGCCTGAGGAATGAAATGAGCTGTCTCTGTGGAGGCCAGAGGTGTTAGCCACTGACTTCCATGCTCCAGTGCCAGAGCAGCCCAGCTCTCTCCTGTACCCACAGAGGCCTGGAAGGCGCTGTGGGATGGGGCAGAGCACAGATCCTGGGCAGCAGCTGGTGTGGAGATCTGTGGTGGTGATAACTGCCTGGCTGATCGATTCATGGATAGCAGGAACACAGCCAGCAGTGTGCAGTGTCTCTGTGTGCTCGCTGCCCTCTCCTTGAACTGTGTGTCACCTCCTGGTTTTGCAAACCAAATCCTGTGCAGGGGCAATGGAGTGGGAACACCTGCTTTTGTGACAGATAAATTCCCCAGGGACCAGAGCTGGAGCCAGCAGTCAGCCTCTCTGCCAGTGGGGTGTGGGACGTGGGGGCACACAGACCCCACCCTGCTCCCTCTCCCCACAGAGCTGTGTCCAGGCAGCCCAGCCAGAGCAAGGAGAGTCTCTCCCCTGCCGTTGGTGCCACACATACCTCGCATGCCTGGATTCAGGCATCACCAGGCACAGGATCTCAACCCTTTCCTATTTTCCAGGCAGCAATGCCAGCTGAGTGCTGCTCCCCCGGGGTGCCATTGACCTCCAGATGCAATTCCAGCACCCTGAGGATCCAGCACAGTGTAGGCAGTGCTGGCACCACCCAGGCAAGGAGCCCAGAGCCTCCATGGTGCCAAAACTTGGCTTTGCTGCTTCTGCATGTGTCCTTGAAGCCATGAGCGAACTAAAGCTCAGCTCACTGTCCTTGAGCCCTGTCACCTGTGCTCTGCTACCACCCCTCTGGCACTTTGCACCTCCCTCCATCATCCTCTCAGACAAGGCTGCTCCCTGCTGCCTCAGAGAAACAGAAGTCATAGAATGGTTTGCGTTGGAAGGGACCTTACAAATCATCTCATTCCACCCCCTGCTGTGATCAGGGACACCTTCCACTATCTCAGGTTGCTCCAAGCCCTGTCCAACCTGGCCTTGGACACTTCCAGGGATGGGGCAGCCACAGCTGCTCTGGGCACCCTGTGCCAGGCCCTCACCACCCTCACAGGGAAGAATTTCTTCCTAATCTCTAACTAACCCTGCCCTCAGGGTCTGAACCATTCCCCCTTCTCCCAAGTCTCAATGGAAATCATGATGTAGAGTCCTCTGCATGTGGTGGCTTCCCAGGAGCTCTTTGTCTGCCCTAAGCAGTGCTCAGGGGGATCAGACCGGATCCCTTTTTTATGTCCAGGATGCTGAAAGGTCCCCCATGTTCCCTGCAGCATCTCCCAGATGCAGCATGGCCAGCTATCCACTGGTGACTGCTCCCAGCAAGCACTCACCCCTTGCTCAGCCCGTGGTGATCTGACACGTCCTGCACCCAAATCTGAAACGTGCAGGAGTGTTAGGAAGGGAGCCTGGGGACAAATCAACATGAGCCACAACTGTGTGGTTCTTCTGGTTCACTGCAAACCTCCCAGCCCACATTTCATTTCACATTTCATCCTTGGAGGAGGAACGTGTCTTTTCTGCTGCAATCTGAGATCCAGCTGAGCCCGTGTCAGAGCGGTCAGGAAGCTCTTCATGCATGTCTGGGGATGCAGGTGCTGTGTGTTCATTTTGGCATGCATGTGGATGTGTGAGAGTCTGTCTATAGCTGGGTCCCCAGGGTGCTCTCAGACGTTTGTGTGTTCTCCTGGTTCTGGGTGCTCTCTGCAGGGCAGATGCATGGAGAAGAGAATTCCATTATGCCTGTCCAGGGGCTGCAAATCCTATTCTTGCACCATCAGTTCTCATTGCAAGGACTCCCTAAGATCTCCCCACTCATCTCTCTGCCACATCTTGCTTAACCCACTGTCTTGGAGTGATTTATGATGATAGTCTGTTCCCTGATCCTCTGCTTTATGCCCAGAAATGCTTGCTGTATCTTTCAGGCTCAGGCCTGGGTACGTGCAGGGCCAGGGAAGAGGGGGAACTTTGGGTTTTTTTGTGGGCATTTTCAAAGCCTCACTGCCCAGGCATTCTGTGGTGCTTTGACATTTGGTTTTGCATGGCTTGCTTGGGTTTTTTGGCCCAGGCAAAAAGCTTTTCCCTTCCCTGGCTTGGAGAAGCTGCAGCAGCAATCTTTCAGCTGCCTTGAGGTGAACTGAAAAGCTGGTCGGAGGCTGGAGAAGTGGGACTGGTGGGAGTGGGTGATTCTGTTCCACCCCCAAGCCTTGGGGACTCCAGCCCAGCTGCTTCGTCTGCCCTGGAGAGGAGGTGGACACCAGAGAGCCACCAGGTTTTTGCCTCCTGCTGGAACTCCTCTGTGGAAGCTCCACTTCCCTCAGCATGAAAGCCTGAACCATCTCATACCACATGTTGGGAAGGGGTATTTATTTCTTCAACGTTTGCCCCATTCTGTGGGCATTTTTGGGTCTTTGTTCCTGTTGGGGGTGGAGGAAGGGAGGGGGGCGTGAGTTCTGCTTAGCAGTTTACTTTTCTTCCTTGCCTTGTGGGCATTGTTGTTAATAAACTGTTGGGGCTTCTTTTCTCGCTTTCCTCTATTAGCATTCATTTTTCTGCCAGTGGAGGGGGATTGTTGAAACCCTTTGGTGGAGACTACTCATTGCAGAGTGTCTCTTCTTAAATCTGTCTCGAAACTGAGACACCCACACTACAAGCTTCTGCTGCATCCCCCAGCCTGCTGTCAGCCTGGCTTCAGGCAGCCCATGCTGCAGAGTCGGACACCCTGGGACTGCCTGGAGTGATTCTTCCCCCTGAACCTACCTATCCTGACGGTATCCAGACACTGATGCCATCCCTGCCCATGCTCCCAAGAGCCCTCTAGCCAAACCCCAACATCACAGGGCTGTGGGGGTGGTCTGGACACCCTCAGCCTCTCTGCTGCAGCTCCAGCTCCTCACAACCCAGCACAGCCCCCAGTGGAGCAGGAGGTCTGCAGGACAGGGCAAACCCACGGGTGGGATGGGCTGTGCCTGAGACACGAGAGCTTGTGTTTGGAAGGGAGAACCCGGGCATCAGGGCAGGCACGGCCCTCGGGGGTGCTGGTGTTACACCCACAGCACAAGCAGCGATATTTCAAAGTCCTGGCAAGTGGCACAAAGGAGAGGGCCAGGCCAACCATGAGGCATCACATGAGGTCATGGAGGTGCCTCTGGAGGACACCAAAGGTGAGCACCCAGCACACACTGTGCTCCAGGTCCTTTGCCAGGTTGAAGGGTGGAATAGAGTCTGAGCTGCCCAGGGGTGCCAGGAGATTTTTGTTTGTTTCCCAGAGAGGTGATCCCAGGAGACTTGTGGGACTGCTAGCCCAGACTCTCCTTGGCTGTGAGTTCTGACCCTTGGCCTCATAGTCCAAGAGGCTGTGCCAGGTGGTGGCTGGTGCAGGCTGTGCCAGCCCGAGCAGAGCTCTCAGCACCAGCACACCCTGGCTGGTGGGTATTTTGCAGGTGCCCAATGCAAACACCCAGGTGACTGCTCCCCGAGGGCAAGCTGAGCTGACCTGAGCTGGGGATGCAGGAATGAGCGACAGAGCTCTGCTCCAGTGCGGAATGCTGGGGACACAGCACGGAGGCGAGCAGGGAAAGTCGGGCAAGGAGCTGCGAGCAGCTGGCACAGACGGCTCTGGCACACACGCCATATTTCCACCTCCTCGAGTGTTACTGCTGTTCCAGTATTGCCAGCTCCGGAGTGAAAGGAGTGTAGGGAAATCCCAGCTTGGTGAGGAGACCAGATTTAGATCTTGTGGCTAACGAGGGAAGCCCGCTTCAGGGCATCTTCCAGCACCAGCACCCAGTGTGGAGCAGGTTTCCAAGCCGATGTTCAGTCCCAGGCAGTGTGGCTCATGCTCGGCAAGGCTGCTCACAGCCACAGGGCAGCCCCACGCTGGAAGAAGCGGTGGGTGGAAGTGCCCAAGGTGATGCGCAGCAGCACATGCAGAGCCAGAGGATGGGGAGATCCCCAAGGAATGCAAACCAGGAAAGCAGAGGAGCACGCAGCTGCAGGGTTCACCTGCCTGAGACAGAAATGCCCGGCAGCCCCAGGAGCTGAGCTGAGCCTGCCCACCACCTGCACCCCTCCAAGCTGGTGGGCTGTGCCCGGAGCAGCTCCAGCACTCGGGGATGAGCCGGTGACTCGCACCAGCCTGCTCCCCTAACATGGCACAAGTGCCCCTTTGCTCTGCCAGGTGCTGGGGTGAGCCAAGGGCTGAGACCCGGCACTGCCTTCGAGGGCTGCTCACGCCTTCCCCACGAAGCTGGCGCTGGCAGCCTGCACTGTGCAGCACTCGGGGTGATGGCCCATGGGCAGGGCTGAGCCCCAGCACAGGCTCTGCAGCCACCAGTGGGGGCCAGCCTGGACCCCCCAGCTTGTGCCTCCCCTTTGGCCCACTGGTGCTGGGAGCAGAGCCATGGTTGGGCTCCTGGAGCAGCCCAGGCTGGGAGTTTTGGGGAACTCCCAGCCCAGTGCCCTGTGCCAGAGGTCCTTGTGTCACCCTGCCCCAGGTGGGTGCCAGCACCATCCTGCCACAGTGCCATAAGGACTTGTTTCCGTGCCAGGGAACTGCGTTACTTCTGAACAAGTGGAAAGGAGCTGAAATCCTCCATCCTGGAACCTTGGCACAGCTGGCTCTTCTCAGAGGTCCTGCAAGGTGTAGAGATCGCCTTGAGAGTCTCCCAGCACCAGTCCTGACTGGATCCCAGTGATGAAGGAGTGGGGGACCAGTTGAGCACCCCTGCCACGGAGAGGAGAGGAGAGGAGAGGAGAGGAGA
>VYZT01030600.1:31102-49853 GCA_013400735.1 Pomatostomus ruficeps | reverse complement strand
GGGCCTCTCCTGAGGGTTTGTTGGTGAGCGCCGGGCTCTGATTGGCTGCTTGGGTCGCTGCTGGAGGCTGATTGGTTGCTTGGCGGGTGCCGTAATGGCGACTGGGACAGCCCTTGGCGCTCGGCGGGCGCGTGCGGGGAGCGGCCCCGGGCCTGTCCCTGACCCTGTTGGTGACCCTGTCCCTGTCCCTGACCCTGTCCTTGTCCCTGACCCTGACCCCGACCCTGACCCTCCGTCCCTATCCCTGTCCGTGTCCGTGTCCCTTTCCCAGACCCTGCCCCTGCCCTTGTCCCTGACCTTGACTCTGACCCTGTCGGTGACCCTGTCCCTCCATCCGTATCCCTGTCCCTCCGTCCCTATCCCTATCCCTGTCCGTGTCCCTTTCCCTGCCGCTGTCCCTGTCCCTTTCCCTGCCCCTGACCCTGACCCTGACCCTGACCCTGGCCTTGACCCTGACCCTGTTCCTGTCCCTGACCCTGACCCTGTTCCTGTCCCTGTTCCTGTCCCTGACCCTGACCCTGTTCCTGTCCATGGGGCAGCTGCTGGGCACAGGGCAGAGCCTTCCCGTGCCTCACCCCAGCAGTGCACGCTCTGTTGGAGGCCAGCCCTGGCACTCGCATCCCTTTAGGAGGCAGAGCCTGTCCCTGCCACCTTCCCTGTGATCACCGCCTGCTGGGAATGGCCACCCGTGGCCATCAAGGGCCTGGGCCATGTTTTAAGCATCAGCTCCAGTCTGTGATCTTGGAACAAGCCCCGGAGCCTGAGGAAACAAAGCGCTACAGGTGGAAAATGGTTTCTGGCTGTAGTGTGAGAGCTCTGAACAATACCTGGGGTTCCTGAGGAGAGCAGCGGAAGGGAGGGGCTCCACCCGTGCAGCAGATCATGGAGAAGGCACAAAGCACAGGGCAGGGAGAGGAACCAGGCAAAGTCACATGGGTGTGAGGCATCATTGTTTTCTTTCCCACCCTGTGCTTGAATCCCCCTTTGTGGCACCAGAACTGCCCTTTCTGCTCCGGCACACGCACGGGGGGTTCCTGAGGAGCTCTGTCTGAGGCGCTGTCAGACACACACCAACCTCTCTGCTGATCCTGTGTCACCATAAGGGCTTCAGGAGCTTTTAATGCCACCAGCAGCACCTGCTCCAGAAAGGATTCCCGAGACACCAGCTGGTGACCTCAGTCCTTGGGGAGCACTTCACTGCCAAAATCACTCTCTTAACCACAATTTATTGCTAAGCCACATGCCATGGGCCCCCTGCCAGGCAGCAGCCCCACCTGGGAGTTCCCAAACCCCTGTGTGAAGACATTTCTCCATGTGAAGATCCTGACATTTTCCCCCCCGTTCATGTAAACCAATGTGTTCTGAACTGTTCCTCTTCTGGCACCCTCCTAGGAGGGACCTCCTTGAACTTCTTCACTGTGCAGAAGGAGCACGGCCTGGGAAGCCCCTGAGTGCCTCAGCAGGGACAACAATGTGAGGGGTTCGTCTCACTTCTCCTTACAGCTTATTTTCATGAGTGGTCCTGTTGTACTCCACTGTTTGTTGACTTCAACCTCCTTGGCAGGCAACCACCTTTTGTCTACTCACAAAAACGCTTGGAAGTTAGTTGTTATGCCTTTAGCAAGTTGTTCCTCCAGAAAAAAAAAAGCAAATTGTCTTGCCTGACCATGGTTTCACATTTCACTTGCCCAGGTTTACCCTCCTCGGTGTTTGGACACGGTGATGGCTTATTCAAAGATATCACTTTACTTCCAGCAGGCTCCCACGCTGGCTTTTCAGAAGCGTTTGCTATAACACTGCTGGAGCCTCTGTGGACACACACGTTTGCTCTCTGCCTCCAGGATCATATTTACACAATGCCCAACGTGTTATAAAGACAAGACACAGAACTGTTAGAGAACAGCCAAAGGAGGGGTGTGAGGATGGGGAAAGGTCTGGAGGGGCCACACGAGGAGCGGCTGAGGGCACTTGGTCTGTTCAGCCTCAAGGAGCCTGAGGTCAGACCCCACCGGGGCTGCAGCTCCTCCCGAGGGGCAGCTTCGATCTCTGCTCCCTGTGACAGGGACAGGACCCAGGGCAGGGCTGGGGCTGGGCCAGGGGAGGCTTAGGTTGGATATCAGGGAAGGTTCGTACCCCGGAGGGTGGCTGAGCACTGAAGAGGCTCCTTCGGTCACAGCCCTGAGGCTGCCAAAGCTCCAGGAGCATTTGGACAATACTCTCAGGGACAGGGTGGGATTGCTGGGGTGTCCTCTGCAGGGCCAGGGGTTGGACTCAAAGGCCCCTTCCAGCTCAGGAACCCTTCTGGTTGCTAATTTTAATTTCTTAATTTCCTTCATTTTTTAGTTTCTTAATTTCCTTCATTTTTTAGTTTCTTAATTTTAATAGCATCCCTCTTTTTGCACATAGCTATTGCGGCAGGTTTTATGCTGCCGGTTTTCCTGTCCTACAGACTTTTGTGGCCACCAGAACATTTTGGCCTAGGTTTGTTGTCCTGCAGGTAGAGTCATGTACACTGAGACTGGGATGAAGGAAGTGTCTGCGGGCCTGGCTGGGTTTAAAAGTACCAGACAGAACTCTATAAAGAGGAAATTACGAGTGTGGCTCGCACAGGGCACAGTCAACACCAGGAAATGCTGAGCAATCTGTTGTTTGCATCAGCCCAGATGGCTGCACCGTGATAAGGGCTGGTAGGTAACAGCAGCAGGAAGCCTGTGCTTTGAGAGTGGATGGATGGAACAAGATACAAGCACATCCCTTGCATCCTCCTCATCCCCTGACACCGTGATAGCACCTTAACCACACCTCACTGCTAAGCCACATGCCATGGGCCCCCTGCCAGGCAGCAGCCCCACCTGGGAGTTCCCAAACCCCTGTGTGAAGACATTTCTCCATGTGAAGATCCTGACATTTTCCCCCCCGTTCATGTAAACCAATGTGTTCTGAACTGTTCCTCTTCTGGCACCCTCCTAGGAGGGACCTCCTTGAACTTCTTCACTGTGCAGAAGGAGCACGGCCTGGGAAGCCCCTGAGTGCCTCAGCAGGGACAAAAGTGTGAGGGGTTCATCTCACTTCTGCTTACAGGTTATTTGCATGAGTGGTCATTTCATGACCCACAGCAAGGAAGCCCAGACAGAGGCAATAATCCAGCCTGAGGCTCTTGGAAGGTGGGTCAGAGGCTCCATGCTAATGGTCAGTGCCTAAAGGTGTAAAAGAGCTGCTGGCACCGTTTGCTGTAGCCAGCAAAGAGGAACCCCTGAGCCACGGTAAGGACCCCCTACCACCCTCCCTCACACCAGCGCTGCACTGGTCACCTGCTCAGACCCTGAGTGTGAGGATGAGTGAAACTGGGAGGCACACAGAGTGAGTGACCCAGGCAGTTTATTTTAATAAAAATCCCCTTCTCCAAGGAGTTTACACCGTATGGTGTGCCTGGCCCAGTGGAAGCACAAGCCCAGCATACATCCCGTTGGTGCAGCCTTGGAGGGCTTTCCTGGTCCACAGCCCCGTTTTGGGGGGCTGAGGTGCCAGGGGTATCTGTGTGCATCCAGCCTCTGCCACACACCAGTGCCTTGGCTGGGACTGTTCTGGAACTGCAATCCTTTTGCGCAGTGCAGTTGCCTGTGGGCTGAGGAGTTGCCACTGTGCTGGCCAGGCTGGCGATGCTGCTTCCAGCAGCTGCTGGCAACACATTCTTGGAGGGTAAGGTTGGATTCCACAAAGGCAGAGCCCCTGTGAAATCCTAGAGAGCTGCAAAGAGCTGCCAGAGCAGCTGTGAGCTGAGTAGGGTGTGCAGAGTGATGGCTGGGGCTGGGCACCTCTCAAACCTGCCCAGACCCATGGAAGTCCCCGGGGAGGGGTCTCCTGAGGGCCACCAGGACCATGGTTCTGTGCTGAGGGTCCTCTCTGGCGGGGCAGCATTGCTGCTGTGCCCTGGAGCCGGGGAGGGCTCTCCTTATCCTGACTCCAGCACTGCAAGAGGAGAACACCACCAGAGAGAGGGTCTGTGCTGGTGATCACCCCGAGCATGCTGAAACCCTGCAGATCCGTGGCTGGACAGGCTTCACCCGGGAGAACATCCCTGTGGTGTCCCCCCAGTGCAGGGGACGGTGGCTGCCCCGGAAAGGGGCTGCTCAGGGGACACCAGTACCCCAGCAGGGGTGGGGCGTGTGTTCACAGCAAGGTGCAGGTGTGGCCGTGAGCGCTTGTGACCGTGTTACCTGCAGGGAACGACATCACGCACAGGCTCGGAGATCCCCTGCGCCGTGGGTCGTGTTGTTGTCCTTTTGTCGTCCTTCCCCGCCGCCCCATCCCGACTGCATTCCTGCAGCCTGACTCAGGGTTTGCAGATACTGCCTACGCCTGCCCAGCCACCCGGGAGGGCTCAGCCCCTCCTCCTGGCAGAGCAGGTTGGCAGAACTCAGCCAGTCAAGGTCAGAAAGGTGTTTGGAACCGGGGAAAGGGGGAGGGGGCAGTGTGGGTACCATCGTGGGAGACTTGGAGCTGCAGTAGATGCATCTTGCAGGGCTCTTGCTCCTGTGGGAGGAGATCTGCTCCCTCTGCAGTGACCCATCAGCATGATTCTGTCAGGATATCCTGGGCTCAGCACCCCTCCTAAGCAGACTCCAAGGAAACCACAGGAGCACTGAGTGTCTGGCACCCAGCAGTTAATGCTGCTTGTCACTTCTCAGTCACTGAGTGGGAAAAGACCAGTGGGGTTAGAAGGGTCCTTCCCTCTTCCAGGCTGAGGTTAAAAACTTTGGCATCTGCAAATGCTGGACAAGAAGATAAGTGTGAAAATGGTGATAGGGGAAAGAGAAAAATAATTTCATCAAATTGGTCCATTTCAACAAAGCTCAGAGGAAGAGATGGCCGAATGGGTCCCCAATTTGAACATGGATGAGGGACCAGAGGTGTCTGTGCCAGTGGCAGAGGAGATGAGACGGGAAGAGAAGGACACTGTAGGCTAAAAGCCATGCTGGGCAGCAGAAATTGCAGACCTTTCCCCAAGTTCCAGGGACTGTTTGTGTCTGAAACTTTGCCTAAAAGCAGATACTGTCCCCAGTGAACTGGTGACCTCCTAACTGGGGCCAAGGCACTGATCAAGCGAGGCTGGTGAAGATCGGAGCAGAAGTGCAGGAGGAGCAAAGAGTTCCTTCCAGGCACGTACCAAAACTCAGGGCCAGACCTTGATGACAGGGGATTTCTATTTTAGATGGAACTGACTCAGTCTCTCACACTTCGTGCTGGTCTCTGTCACCCTCACGGCCGCCCCCACCCTGAGGTGTTTGCACAAGGGGCATGGCTGGGCCTTCAGGCTGAGCCATAGCACAGGGCTGCCACGTCAAGCCTCCTCTGCACGGGATTCTCTCAACCAGCAATGACAAAACAGTTTTGGGGCAGGTTTTGGGTGCATCGACAATTGTTATTGCGGGATCTTTCACCTCCAAACATTGCTCTCTTCACCTTCCACAAGACTCAGGCAGAGCTACTGCTTTTCAGCTGTTCATTCTCAGTTTGGGTGCCTTTTTTGACTGCTGTCTGTCAAAGTGTCGGAGAAGGAGGAAGACGTGGGGTATCTGCTGGCGTCACCTCGCGCCACAGAAGCGGGCTGGCACTATGGGCTGGCACAGTGTCCTGGCACTGCCTGGCAGCATTGCCACCTTCCTGGCAGCCTGACACGGCACTGACTGAAATACCTGCCCGTGGTATCTTATCTGCCAGCCTGCTGCACACTGGGAGTGGGGAGAGGGCCCAGATACTCCATTTCAGGGGTTCCCTACTTCCACAGCACAGGCATGTACGGCAGGAGCACCCTGGCTGTGCCCCACTGGCTCTGCTCAGCACTGGCCCTCTGCTCTCCCGTCCCTTCTTTAGGGTTCACTCAACCCCACAGACAAAGGGGTGTCGGGTCCTGAGGTGCTGGAAATCCTCCAGATCTTTGTCATGTGATGCTCACGGGGTATCGCCACTTGGACCCTGCTCTCCCGCTGCCCTCTCTCACCTTGCTCCCTGCTGGCAGCCCCAGGACTGCTCCTACAGAGGGAGAGCAGAGAAATTTTTTAGTATTCTGAGTGTCCCAGACAGGAGAGGGAGACCTGCCAGGCTGGGCAGGACATGGTCACCTGCATGACCATGATTAGGACCTAAGACACCCTGGTAGGAGCAAGGGACCATCTGCCCCAAATACAAACAGTCCCCAGGGGTGTGCGGGGGCTGCAGCCAGCCCTGGACCCTGCTCCATTACAGAATGAGAGAATCATGGAGTCTCCTGTGTTAAAAGGGACCTACAAAAATCATTGAGTCTAACTCCAGGCCCTGCACAGACACCCCAACAATCCCACCCTGTGCCTGGGAGCGGTGTCCAACCAAACACTCCTGGAGCTCTGGCAGCCTTGGGGCTGTGACCATTGCCTGGGGAGCCTGGGCAGTGCTCAACCTCTCTCTGGGGGAAGAATCTTTTCCTCCTATCCAGCCTGACCCTCCCCTGGCACAGCTTCATGCCATTCCCTCAGGTCCCATCACGAGTTAGGTCCTGTCACGGAAGAGGATGTAGGGCCCAGGGCTGGCTTTGTTCCCGGGTGGTGAATCTGACTGTGGAGTGGGCAGGGAAGGTCCCGGTGTGATGGGCAGACCATGCCCGTGGCTACCCTGCCAGGGACAGAGGGGTGAGGAGGCTTCCTTGGAGCTCAGTAGCTTCTCCCAGGGAAGAAGAGCCCAAATCCTGGCAGACACTGGACATCTGCCAGCCCAGGGATCTGTCTCACCAGCTCCTCAGCAACTGCCCAAAGCTGTGAACAGCAGAGACATCCCCCACCTACAGTCACGAGTGCTATCAGCACCGAGCTGCAATTGCTGCTGCATCGCCTCACATCACCCATGGTGCTGCCACACCTGAGATACCAGCAGGATCTCGTCACCCGGTGACTCAGGGCCCCTGGCTTTGTCTCTAAGCCGGAGCCTGTGACCTGAACCTAGGGGACAATATCTTGCAAGCTGCTGGCCCCGCCTTACTGTGGCACTGAGGAGCTCCAGGCCTCTGTGGGTCGCTGGCTGGAGGCCGTGTGGGTCAGAGACTCAGCGCTGAGCCATTCCCTGCGTGGGACTGAGTCACTGGAGAGTGGGGAAAACTCCTCAGGGAGCCTGGGGATTTTTCCATCCTCTCCCTCTTGCTCTTCTGCTGCCACAGCCATAGCCAGCAGCTCTGTGGTACAGGTGGCAGGGCTTGGAGCCGGGGATGGATGATGCTAGCGGCCTCAGGAATCCCACTTGCACCTCTGTGCTTGTGTCTGGCCTCGCTGATACTGCGGGTGTTGGGGTAGAGCAGCTCTGACCTTGGTGGAGCACATCTTGCCCACCCATGGACGTGTCCTCATGGCAGCAACATGGGCATCCCAGGGTGCAGAGCGTCTGCAGGCAACAGGCTTGGTAGGGAGGTTTTTCCCTTCCTGCATCATCCTTCAAGCATCCCAGGCAGTACCTTGGGAAATAGGACTTTTAAGGTAAAGGCTTAGGAGGCTTCCTGTCCTTTGCTCTTCCCTGAGCCTGGCCAGTGGATATCCTCAGGTGCCGATGGTGTGCAGCTCTGGGACCTCAGGGGGCTCCTGCCCCCCAATCCACACAGCATCAGCACAGGGCCAGCACTGCAGTGCCCTGCAGTGGGCACAGCCACCAAACTTGCACAGCAGAGCATGGACAGACGCCTGTCTCCTCCTGTGACCTCCTACCTGCAAGGACCCTGGCATAACCTTTTCCCCACTTGTCCCCAGCCATGGGGATGTCACCTGCTCTGTGCGACACCCCTGGTCCCTGGGGGCTCTGTATGGCCCTGACTGTCTGTGGCTCCAGAGCAAGGGTCCGGTGGAATGGGGTCTGCATGGCAGGGCACGGGCACAGCCCACCCCTGCACGGACAGGCTGTGGGCAGTGAGAGCTGCCCTGGGGACACAGCCATGCCCTGTGACCAGGACATCTCCAGGACAGGTTTTAGGGGGTCAATATATGTGATGGTGACCTTAGTGGGGGCAGTGTGGAAACGCCCAGCCTGGCTGGGGCTTGGAGAAGGGAGTGCAGTGACTGGGGCGTGGGCACAGGATCCCCAGCCCTCATTTGCATGTGTGCAAAGCAGGGAATTTTCCATCTGCGAGCAGCTGAAATTTCTGCCCGGTGACCTTTGTCCCCAGCCAGGCTGGGGAGCCCACGGCAGCTGATTGTCACTGTGGTGCCCTGCTTCCCCCAGGGGACAGCCAGGGGATAGTGTCCTGCCCCACACCCTTGCACTGCCAGCTCAGTGCAAAACAAGCAGGACCCCTAGAGCTCCCCCCAGCGAGGGCAGGGACTCCTGGCCCCCAGCCACCTCTGGGCATCAGTGGGGGACCAGTGCTCCCAGTCCCCCCTGCCCACCCTGCTGCCAGCCCTTGGTGCTGACCCAGCCCCACAGGAAGGGCTGAGCTGTGGCACGGGCTCTGTGCAGTCTGATGGCACATGATGGACGGACATTTCTGGGGTCACTCAGCCCATCACAGCAGCTGGCCCTGGCTGCTGTGGTCAGGTGCTGCCCATGGGTGCAGGATGGCACTGTCTGGTCAGGAGGGAGAGGGTGAACTGTCTGTCTGAGGGCAAGAAGTGGGGCAACAGGAAGAGGCCACTCAGCAGACGAAGAATATGGGTTGGAGGTCTCTGACTAGAACCCCTGCAGCTGGGAAACTTGTGGCCACCACCCCCAGGGAGCTGAGGGCCGATGCAGGCAGGGCTGCCGGGGCACAGGGAGCCCCTGGATGCACCACGGCCTCTCCCAGAGCTCCCGGCCCACCTGGCTCCACGCTGGGCACACAGCAGAGACCCTGGGCCAGCCTTGAAGCCCAGCAGCCTCTGGGGGTGTCCATAGCCCTGAAAAGCACCCAGAGCACGGACTGCCCACACACCACCTCCCTCCTCACAGCATCCCAGGAAACACAAACAACTGTTCCTGGTAAGCACAAATCACCTTGACTTTTGCTCGGAGCCCTGGAGCAGCTGGGGCAGAGCATGGCTGGGCAGCAGCGCTGTGCCTGGCTCGGGGCAGCAGCGCTGTGAGGAGGCTGCTGCCCACGGGTGCTTCCCCGGCTGCTGCCCACAGGTGCTTCCCCAGCGCCAGTGCCTTGGCTGGCAGGGAGCAGCCACAGGTCACCCAGTGTGCCAACGCCAGCTGAACGTCAGCCCCAGCACAAGTCACCCAGCACAGACTCTCTGCTCTCAGAGTTCCCCCAGACCCTTCCCTGGTTTCTCTGGAGCCTCACTGTGCACTACGGCCAGGTGGGCCTGGACCCCCATGGCTGCAGGAGGTGCTGGGATTCACTGAGAGCAGCCAGAGATGTTGAGCACCCTCAGAGTGGTGTGAGAAACAGGGGGAATGAGCACATCATCTTCACTGGGATGGCTCCAGGGCTTAGGGGAGCTGCTGCAATACCCCCCATGCAGCTGCCACCCAAACCCAAGCTCCACATGGCGCTGGAGCCCCTGGGCACAGTGTGGGGGATACAGCAGCAAGGGAACATGAGGTTTACCCACAGCAGGGAAAAATGAAGGATTTCTTGCTAGAGCCAGAGGGTCTGAATTGAGACAAATGGAGAACCCAGATACTCATCCCGAAAGAAAGGTAGTGGACTTGAGGATGGTTTATTTTCTACACTAAGCTTAGGAGTGTTTTTGCTCCAAGTCGCGTTTTTGCATTTGTGACTTTTCATGCACTTACAGGGAACTTGGAGGTAAATCACCAAGGGGCGTCCACCAAAGGAGAGAGCTCAGGGCCTCTCCCAATGGCCTTTCACTGCTTCCAGACCATTTCTTGTTGAATTCCACAGGAAAATGCTGTCTCTGCCCTAAGCTGACCTTGCTCTGGGTTCTCAGTTCCTCTCAGAACACAACGTGACCTCCCCATGCAGACAGCAGCGCAGCCCCTGCTCACAGAGCTGAGAACACTTCCCTGCACGCCCGTGACACCGACCCACGCAGTGCCTGGATGTCCCTGGGCTGTTCCCTGCGAGGCAGCCCTGGGAGCTCACCTCCTGCTGTGGCTCAAGGAAAATCCCACTGTCATTTTGGTTTTACTGCTGTAGAACGGGTTTGAGTGTTCCTGTCGTGCTTCACACCAGTGGCTCCCGGGAAACCCACGCATGGGAGCAGAGCCAGGATCCCACAGGAGGCTGTGAAGGGCACGGGCTGCAGGTTCACTCCAGCAGCGCTGGCAGCAGTGAGCTCGGTGTGGTGTGGCAAGATTGGATGGGAGCTTCTCATGAACTCCAGGGAGGAGAAACTGCAGCTCCAGAGCCCAACTGGCTCCTGGTTGGCACCGTGGTGTGCAGGTCAAACACTGGGGGTGCTTCACTCCCCAAACCCCCAACTTCCATCGCACACCATGCCCTCAGGGAGCAGTGACACAGACAGGGACTGGAGTGGATGAGTTTCTCTGACTCCCTCCTTGCCTCTGCAGAAACCCCTGTGCTCCCCTCTCGTGATCCATCATCATCCTCATGGAGGAGCCCCGCAGGGTGCAGGGTCAGGGGCACTGATGGAACCCCCAGTCTGTGTGGGGCAGGCTCAGCTTTGTGCACCAGTGACACAGGGGCTGGCACGGACACTGGGCTGGCCTCAGCCCCCACTGGGAGGCTGGAAAATCACAGGGGAGTGTCGCCAGTCAGGACAAGGGGATGCCACAACCGTGGGGACCTCCTCGGTGGTGCCCACTGCCCGCAGCCCTCCAGCAGCAGCCGTCTGAGCACGGGGCACCTGTACCCGCCGTCTGTGTTTGCTGTGTCCCCTCCCTGCCCTCTCCCTCCTCTCCCGGGCAAACAGGCGTGTACCAGCCTGGTTATGGCTTTGCTCCCGCAGCCGGACTGTTTGGTGGAAACAAAAGGGAACGTTTTCCTCCTCCCGTCGGGTGTTTGGGCTGCACGTGCCCTGACTCTCTCCAGCGAGAGAGGTGCTGTGGGGTGAGGGGCACACGCAGCAGCAGGGGGTGGTGGGGGTCCGGAGCAGTGTCCCCTGCCACCTCTGCAAGGCAACAGAGACAGGTCTGCTGCTGCTGTGTGCGGTCAGAGAGAGCTCCTGGCAGCCCTGGCAGCTCCCCAAAGCTCTCCAGAAGGCTGGCTGAAGCCTGACAGGTTTCTGACATTGATTCTGATTTAAGAAAAAAAGATGTTTTCTTTAACAGAGCAGGGGTGAAAGAGTCTGAGCCCTGCAGGTGTCTGGGAGAGCTGAGCTAGGCTGGGTCTGCTCTCACTGTCAGGGTCT
Source organism: Pomatostomus ruficeps (assembly GCA_013400735.1). Taxonomy (NCBI): domain Eukaryota; kingdom Metazoa; phylum Chordata; class Aves; order Passeriformes; family Timaliidae; genus Pomatostomus; species Pomatostomus ruficeps. Next base: position 38,586 of record VYZT01030600.1, on the reverse strand, counting down.
GATGAGGGGCGCGCTTCTGCCCAGAGCAGAGGAGCTGGACGGCTCTGGCATCCCCAGAGCTCGGGGTGGGGATGCTCTGTAAGGTGATGGCCACACAAAGAGGAGCCTGAGCTCATGGCCAAGAGCCTCAGTGCCAGGGTGTTGGGGGGGTCAGAGCAGCTTGTCCCTGGCACCCTGCTGCCCTCCCAGCCCAAGGCAAACAGCTCAGCATCACTGCCAAAGTCACCTCCTGGCGGAGATGCTCCTCACCCTGCACACGGGCAGCCTCATGTGCCCTCGGGTGACCCGTCCCACCTGCCCATCCCCACAGCCCATCCCAGTGCCCATCTCAGCACCAGCATCACGCTTGCAGGCATCGCTGCCTTATTGCTGCCCAGACTTTGCGGTTTTCTCCATCTCAGCCGTTCTTCTGGATTGGAACAAGTGTCATGGAGGAATTCTCCTTCCCCCCAGAAATTCCCAAGTCAGTGAGCAGCGGCAGAGACCAGGCACAGCTCACCCCACTGGGCTCCTCCAGGAGGAGATGCTGGAGCAGGAGAACACAGGGGCAAGGAAGGAGTCTGAGAAACTCATCAGAGAGACTGGGGGGTCCCAGCTGTGCCCACCCACTCACCCTGGTGTTTCGGTGCTGGTACCCTCACTGTCCCCTCCAGGCGGGGGGAAACAGCCACCAGTGGGGCCAGAGATGTGTCCCTGTTCAACCACCCCAGGACCTGGGGAGCCGTGGGGGTACCTGGGCATGGGGGGATGGGGTGAAACACTGCCAGGGGGTTTTGCCTCTGCCCAGGGCTGCAGCAGAGCTGTCCTGGCCCAGAGGAACAGCTCTAAGAAGCTTTGAGATGGGACAGACAGTTGCTGTGGGGCAGAGCAGGCTCAGGAACGCTCCTGACTCGTGTCCCTCTTCTCTCAGAGCCTCTGGAATGTGTTCCTGAGGGGGTGTCCCTGTGGGGATGAGGGGGATGTAGGCAGTGTATGATTTTTATCCGACTTGTCCAAAACACAAAGGGTTGAATGAAACGTCTGGAAGGGGGAATGTAGGAAGAAACCTCTCCTGGGCCACAGTGGAATACTTGGGCTCTGGTGAGGGACCTCCCGGGAGACATCTGCAAAACACACCCCATCTCCCCGGAAACCGTCTCACCCCCCTGTGAATCCGGGCTGGAGGAGATAAATGTGCCCTTCCCAAACAGTGTCCAGGGCTGCTGTCTGGCCCCAGACTGGCTGGGAGCTTCTGGAAGGAGGGAGAGCAGTAAGAGGAGAATCTCAGAGAGGCAGCGACTCTGTGGGTTACAGAGCCAGCCGAGGTCACTCCTGTGCCACTGCAGTGTCACCTTGCCCCAGTGAACTCTGCTGTTGTCTGCAGGCAGCTCCGTGACTCTCCCGGCCCTTGTGCAACGGCCACGAAATGAAACTAAAAATAGCTCGGGCTCCCTGCGGAACACCTGGCTGCCGGCACCTGCCGCAGCTGCGCTCCAAGGGCTCCCTCCTCCGAGCTGCTGTGGGCACTGAGGGACACCTCAGCCTTCTCCTCTGCTGCCCCAGGCCTCACCTGGCCGCTGCTCGTGCCTCGCTCAGCAGCCTGGGGCGTGTTGGAAGGATGCTGGGGGATGCTGGGGCATGTCAGGTGGATGCTGGGGGACGTTATGGTGTTGCTGGAGATTTTGGGGGAAGTTGGGCAATGCTGGGGGATGCTGGAGGATGTTCAGGGGATGCTGGGGGCTGCCAAGCTGCCCATCCTGGCCCCTGGCCCAGCGAGTTTTTTGTCCAAGCCTCACCAAGGTGCAGTGTCATCACTCCCTGAGCCTGATGTGGGGACTGATGCCACCATCTCTTCTGCCTGACCTTTACAGTGGGAGCTGAGGTCAGCGCTGGGGGTTCACTGAGGAGCAAATTCAAGTTATTCATCCTTCAGTTAACCCCGCATCGTGCTTGGCTGGCCAAGCTGCCCAAGCCCTGACTCTGCCCCACACTTGGGCGCAGCACTGTGCCCTGTTCAAACTGGACACAGTTCAGCTCTTTTGGGCATTAGTTCTCCCCTAAGGGAGGTACTTGGCTCGTTTTAGGTATGGGACAGTGGCCCTAGGCCAGAGCAGTCATGAGCCCTGAGGCTGCCACATGAACTTTTGCAGATTCCCTGGAGTCCTTGCAGCCAGAGCACCTGAAGCACCCAGGAGTCCCGTGGGATCCTTGGGCTGTCAGTGAGCTCAGGCTGAGCTGTTCTGCCTCTGCTGCAGTCAGGCTCTTCCAGCATCAGGCCAGAGCTCCCTTCGAGCCAGCGGTGCCTCTCCCACCCAGGGCAGACCTCGAGCATTGCCACTGTCTGCTCCTGTAGAACCCAGCAAGAGCTAAAATCCTCCTTTTCTCATGGAAAATTTCCAAATGATGCTCGAAAATCAGACCGTTGCTGAGAGTCAGAGCGTTGCTGAGAGTCGGAGCGCAGCACCTGGCTGCAGAAGCTGTGTGAGAAGGGAGAGCAGCCGGGCACAGCCGGGCACAGTCCCGGTGCCTCCGTGCTCTGTGCCGTGGCTGACCCGCAGTGTCACCCGCTGGAGTGGGGAAGAGCTTGAGCTTCACTGAGCCATTGACTGGGGAGCGGAGACTCCCTCCTTCTGCCCCTCCCCGTGGGGTTTCTGCCAGCCCAGCTGCAGTGGCCAAGCACCGAGTGCCAGCTGAGCACAGTGTGACTGAGTAGAGCAGGGGGATCCCACCACCAAAACACCTGTCCTGCATCCCACCGTAAATCCCATGCCAGCAACGTCCTGCATTCCATCCTGGAACCCCTGTCAACCACGTCCTGTATTCCACCACTGGAACCCCTGCCAGCAATGTCCTGCCCCCTGGGGCCACACACTCACCTGGCAGGAGCACCCTCTGAGGCACAGGAGTCAGGTCCCCTCGCTGGCTCCAGTGGCAGTGGCTGTCCCAGTTCCCGGTGACACAGTGGGAGCCTCACATCCCCCAGTGCTCTGGGGTGCCAGCCCAGAGTCCGTTCTGGCTCAAGCAGTGCCAGACAGATGTGGCAGCGGGGTCCCAGACAGGGCTGAGGTGTCCTGGCCCTTGTCACTGCCCTGCGCAGGACAGGGACACACTCCTGGAGCTGCCCTGGCGTGGGGCAGCTCTGCAGCTCCAGGCCTGGCAGACATCCATCCCCACAGGCTGTCTGTGTGCCACAGGGCATGTCCCCAGGGGGAACCCCTGGTCCCCCCAGTCCCACAGGCTGAGAGAGGTGGCAGTGCAGGGAGGGATAACAGGTAGGGGAGCAGGAGACTGGGACAGGGGAAAGGGGCTGGAGATGGGGATAGGAGAGTGAAACAGGGAAAGATGATGGGTGTGGGAGAGAGCTTATGGGTCTGGGGAGGAGTCACAGATACAGGGATCAATTCTCTTCAAACAACTGTCCTGAGGGGAAGTCAGGAGGAGAAGCAGCAACAAACCTCGGGAGAGCTGGGCCAGCAGATCTGACCCCACGCTGTCGCAAGAAGCATCGCCCGGAGTCACCAGCCCTTCCTGCAGCCAAGGGCAGCCCTGTCAGCCCTGCATCCCCAGGGAGGTGGTTTGGCCATCTGAGGGTGTCCTGAGTGCAGGCTGAGCGTGCAGGGATGTTCCACACCGTGCCCAGTGCCAGACTTCAGGCCCCTGAGCGCCGCCTGCTCCAGGGAGAGAGAGGAACATCTGCCGTGGGAAAAGCTGAGCTCAGCAGGGCACGGCCAGTGCCAGGCCATGGGCATCCCTCAGCTGGCTGCTTCCCAGGGGCTGTTGGGAGATGCTTGGGGCTGTCGGGGATATTGGAGAATCTTGGGGGATATTGGGGGATGCTGGGGGTGTTGGGGGATATGGGGTGATGCTGAGGGATGTTGAAGGATGGTGGGGTATTCTGGGGAGATGCTGAAGGGGTGTTTGGGGATGTTAGAGGATTTTTTTGGGGATGCTGGGGGATGTTGGGGATGTTTGGGGATACTGGGGGATTTGCGGTGATGCTGAGAGAGGTTTGGGGATGTTTGGGGATACTGGAAGATTTGCGGGGATGCTGAGAGAGGTTTGGGGATGTTTGGGGATACTGGGGAACTTGCGGGGATGCTGAGAGAGGTTTGAGGATGTTTGAGGGACGCTGGGAGATGTTTGGGGAAGTTGAGGGAAATGCTGGGGGGTGTTGGGGGATGTGGACCTGCCCAGTCTGGCCACTGTCCCATCTTCTGGGCGGTGGGTGACCAGCAGAGGGCTCGGCTCCCCTCCCGCCGCCGCTTTATCCTGCCCAGCGCTCCCCGAGCGCCCAGAGCCGCGGCCGGACACGGACCGAGCGGCGGTGCCCGGACACAGCTCCCGTGCAGCCCCGGGGTCCGCGCTCGGGGCTGCGCCGCCTCCGCCACAGGCGCTCCCGGAGGGTGCGGGGACCATCGCGGGGGCACGATGCCTTCGCCACCGCTTCTCCTGCTGCTGCTGCTGCTGCTGCTGGCCCCGGGGGCCGCGGGGATGCGAGGCAGGGCTGCGAGCGGCGGCACTCAGCACGGCCAGGGTGCGGACAGAGGCAGGAGCCTGGCCACGGCTTCCCGGGACATCCCGGAGGTGCAGGGGGTGAGGGAGAGGCTGCGCCGGGGCACGGAGGAGGACTCCAAGTCGGTGCAGCAGTACGTGCCGGGGGTGCGGGTGGAGTTCCCGCGGCCCTTCAACTCGGGCAGCCTGCACCCCACCAGGGCGCTGCTGCCGTCCAGCACGGACCCGTCCGAGCAGCAGCCGGGGGTCCCTACGGACAGGGACAGGACAGAGCCCCGAGCCAACCTCACCACCGTGTCCGACAAGCGGCTGCAAATCCAGAACCCCCTGTACCCGGTGACGGAGAGCTCCTACAGCGCCTACGCCGTGATGTTCCTGTCCCTCATCGTCTTCACGGTGGGCATCATTGGGAACCTGTCCGTGATGTGCATCGTGTGGCACAACTACTACATGAAGAGCGCCTGGAACTCCATCCTGGCCAGCCTGGCTTTCTGGGACTTTCTCATCCTCTTCTTCTGCCTGCCCGTGGTCATTTTCAACGAGATCACCAAGAAGCGGCTGCTGGGGGACATGTCCTGTCGCATTGTGCCCTTCATGGAGGTAAGGGGCTGCACAGGTCCCTGGAGGGATCAAGGACTCAGCTCCTCTCTGTCCCTTTGCTCCGGGGCAGCCAGTGCTGCTGCTGGCCTGGCACAAGTGCCCCGAGGGGCACAGCAAGGAGTCGAGGGACAGTCCCCGTAGTGACCTTCCCTTTGTCCCAGGCCATTCCTCAGGCTCTGCAGCCATCACCGGTGCTGCCAGGGCTGGGGAAAGCCCATCAGACCCTCCTGCAGCCAGCACAGGGACTTCTGTCCCCAGGGTCCCTCCATTTGTCTGTTCCTGTCCCAGCCCGACGCCCCAATGCCTGGGGGCTCAGCCCTGCAGTGAGCTGGCCCAGAAATGGGCCACTGTGGGCTGCTGAGGGTGGTCCAGGGGCAGGGGGCTGCAGGGGGGCAGTGTTGGTCAGCACTGGAATGGGACAGCCCAGGAATAGGTTTGGAAACCTGAGATCTGTGTTTGTCCCCAAACCTCTCATGTGACAGGTTGACCACACCTGAGGAGAGCCAGGCACCCCCTGAGAAGGCCAGAGGGGCTGTGCTGACAGGGGATGGCAGGGTGAGCAGAAATGCCCCCGATGGCAGGATCTGGGCTGATTGTGTTCTTGTGCTGGAAACCAGCCCTCGCTGTGCTCATCTCCCATCCTCAGGGGAACCCTGGGGTCCAGCCAGGAACCTTGGGGTCCAGCCATGCTCCTCCGTGCCCTGGTGGGACAGACAGACCAAGCCTGCCTGTTCTGTGGGGTCAGCACCCCGTTTATCCAAGGGTGCAGACACTTTAGAGAGCTTACAGACCATGCCAGGTCACTGGAGATCCTCTCAGGCTTGGTCAGACCAGTTGGGGTTCAGAACCTGCCCCTCCCATTGAGCATCCCCCCAGTGTTCAGGGTTCCCAGGTGCTGCGAGCCCTGCTGGCCCCAGAGCAGCCACCTGTCCGTGCCCCGGTGCCTCTGTGCGGGGTCTGCAGCTGTGCAAGGGTCCCTGGCTGGTCACGGGGTCCCTCCCTGTGCACAGCCCCCAAAACCCCAGCAATGCCACTGGGCCCTCTGGGGGCAGGGTGATGGACCTGGGTGTCCCATCGAGCACAGCCCCAACCCTGCCCAGCCCAGCCCAGCCCAGCCCAGCCCAGCCCGGGGATGTGGTGTTTGCTGGGAGAGCCCTGTAGCCCCCCCTGCTCCCCTGTGTCCCTCCCTGCCCAGCAGGCAAGAGCTGCTCCTTTCCAGAGGTGTCCCACCCCATCCTCTCACTAAATGGAGTGTTTGCCCCATCCCTGTCCTCCACCTCAGGCCTCCAACAGCGCAGCTGCCTGGACTCAGAGAGGGGCAGGAATTTGCCCAAGCTGGCTCAGTGTCCCAGGGAAGGATGGGAAGGGAAGGGAAGGGTGATGTCCCTGAAACAGACCCTGTCTTGAGGAGGATCTGAGGAAGATCTGCTGCTCATGGGCTCCCTGTCCCCGTGAGAGAACCCTGGCGGGCGCACCCCCAGGTACAGGGACTCAGCAGCAGCAGGGTGCCCCAGGACAGCTTGGTCCCAGAGGAGTCAGGAAGGGATGGGAATGGTGGGATGTTGGTGCTGTGGAAACAGAGTCCTGATGTGGGGGGTACTCCTGCTCTGCCCCCCAGCACCCAGCCCTGCCTGGCCCTCCTGCCCCCCACAGCATGGGCAGAGAGGGGCTCCGGGGCTTCACCTGGGACCCAGCACAGCGAGCCTGGGTGGGAGCACAGCCAGGCCAGAGCCAAATCCTCAGCAAAGGGTCAGCTGTGAGAGGGGAACCCATCTGGAGGCCAAGGGATCATATCTGGTGGGACTGAGTGGCTCAGGCCCCTGGATGGACGCTGTGAGAAGCAGATCTGTCCTCTGGAGCTGCTCAGTGCACAGAGCCAGGTTTGGGGAGCAAAGCTGGGTATGTTGGCTCCTGGGGACAGGCAGGGACCACCAGCTCCATCCCTGCCAGGGCACTGGAGATGGGTGCTCTGCAGGACCAAGGGCACCAGGAGAGGCAGAAGAGCCTGTGGAAGGGTGTAGGGGGTGGAGGCAACAGCACAGCAGTGCCGAGGGCTGCAGGTGCCAGCCAGGGAGCAGGTGCCGTGTGCTGGGTGCTGGCTGTGCGCAGAGCAGGGTGCTGGGTGCTGGGTGCTGGCTGAGGGCAGAGAGGGGTGCTGGGTGCTGGGTGCTGGGTGCTGGCTGTGGGCAGAGAAGGGTGCTGGGTGCTGGGTGCTGGCTGAGGGCAGAGCAGGGTGCTGGGTGCTGGGTGCTGGATGCTGGCTGTGGTCAGAGAAGGGTGCTGGGTGCCCAGGCTGGCTGAGGGCAGAGCAGGGTGCTGGGTGCCCAGGCTGGCTGAGGGCAGAGCAGGGTGGTGGGTGCTGGCTGTGGGCAGAGAAGGGTGCTGGGTGCTGG
>VYZT01030600.1:10593-30704 GCA_013400735.1 Pomatostomus ruficeps | reverse complement strand
GCTGGGTGCTGGCTGAGGGCAGAGTGGGATGCTGGGTGCTGGGTGCTGGCTGTGGGCAGAGCGGGGTGCTGGGTGCTGGGTGCTGGGTGCTGGCTGAGGGCAGAGTGGGATGCTGGGTGCTGGGTGCTGGCTGAGGGCAGAGCGGGGTGCTGGGTGCCCAGGCTGGCTCTGGGCTTTGCCAGAGGAGCTGGGCCATGCTGGGAGGTGGTGCTGGGTGCAGGATGCTGGGCTGCTGTCCCGGTTCTGTGTCTGGGGAGATGCTGCTGTGCATAACCGATGGTGCTGCTGAGCGCTGGCATCGCTCTGGCCATCAGCTGCTGGAGTGACCAGCCCAGGACCAAGGAAAAGGCCAGGGGGAGCAGGGGGGGCGCAGTGTTCCAGGCTGTTCCCCGTGCACCACGTGGAGCCCTGGGAGGTTTCCTGAGTGCTGGGAACGTCTCTCAGCACAGGGTGATGTTTGATGGCTTCGTGAGGCCAGGAGTGGCCACAGCACTGGGGCACCAGCATGTGACTCTGCCATCATCTTGGCCAAGGGCTGTGGGACTTGGCTCCCAGCTCTGGGACTGGGAATGCTGATCGGTGCCCGGCCGGCCTTCCCAGAGCCACAGTGATTCCTCTCCCTCCTTTGGCCTCCTCCTCTGGCAAAGGGGATGTTTTTCTTGCTATTCTCAATGCAGCGGAAATTGCCCCAAGCTGATTTGGGACAAGAGCGCCTTCAACTCACTTGGCCTGTCCAGGCAGGCCTTGGGAACCCTGGGAAGGTGCTGGTGGGTGTGATGGTCCCTGCTTCTCCTCTGCAAGAGCCATCCAGAACAGAGGAAGAGCCTGAAGGACAATCCTGCTGTTCCCACTGGGCTGGATGGACAGACAGACATCCAGCTAAACTCCCTTCTGCAGAAAAGGGAGCTGGGCAGGGACTACAGGGTCAGGGGCCATTTTTATCCTTTCAGGAGTCACAGAAAAGTGGCTCTGAACCCTGGGATGCAGCCACAGGCTGTGACCTCCCTACAGCCTTTGAAGGAGGGGTTGTGGTCTTAGGTAGCCAGGGGTTTGCCCCAAGGCTGGTAGAGCCAAGCCCCTGTGATGTCCCTGCTGCAGGGCCCACCTGTTCTGCCTCCTGCCTCACCAGGTATCCTCACTGGGAGTTACCACCTTCAGCCTCTGTGCCCTGGGCATCGACAGGTTCCACGCAGCCACCAGTCCCCAGGCCAGCACCCGGCCCATCGAGCAGTGCCAGTCCATCATTGCCAAGCTGGCTGTCATCTGGGTGGGCTCCATGACGCTCTCGGTGCCGGAGATCCTGCTCTGGCAGCTGGCGCAGGACACGTCGCCCGTGTCCGGTGTGCCCACGGAGTACTGCACCATGAAGCCCTCATCCAACCTGCCCGAATCCATCTACTCCCTGGTGCTCACCTACCAGAACGCCCGCATGTGGTGGTACTTCGGCTGCTACTTCTGCCTGCCCATCCTGTTCACCGTCAGCTGCCAGCTGGTGACCCGGCGCATCCGCGGCACCGAGAAGAAGAGCGAGTGCCGGGGCACTAAGCACGGCCAGTGCGAGAGCCACCTGAACTGCACCATCATCGCGCTGACCATCATCTACGGGCTCTGCACCATCCCCGAGAACGTCTGCAACATCGTGGTGGCCTACATGTCCCCTGACATGTCCAAGCAGACCCTGGATCTGCTCAACCTCATCAACCAGTTCTTCCTGTTCTTCAAGTGCTCGGTGACGCCCGTCCTGCTCCTGTGTCTCTGCCGTCCCCTGGGCCAGGCCTTCATGGACTGCTGCTGCTGCTGCTGCGAGGGCTGCGGCCCCGACGCCTCCTCCAGCGAGGGCAGTGCCGACAGCAAGCTCAAAACCGAGATGTCCTCCTCCATCTTCTTCGACAAGCCCCGGGAGACTCCCCCACCCCTCCTGGCCCTTGGCACCCCCTGCTAAGTGCCACTGGGGAGCTGTAGCGATCGTTTCACCACCTCCTCCCAAGACCAAACGTTGTTGTGCCATTAGTACTCGTGTCTGGACGTGGAACAAGCAGAAGAGACGGCTCAGGGGGCTGCGCCGTGGGCTTCAAACCCAGCATTGGGCAGGTGGGGCTTGAAATCCCAGTCCCTGTGGCTACACTGGTGACCCTCCTGCCTCTGCCCAAAGGTCAGCGAGGACAGCAGCACCCTCCTGTCCCAGCTGCCTGGCTGGGCTCCGCGGGGTTGCTGCTCTGGGGATGGTGTTGTGCCGGGAAGGTGTTACCTGGAACCACAGAGGCCGGCCATGATGGTTCTCAGAGGACACAGCAAACACAAACTGCCCTCTTCCTGTCCCCTCCCCTCCCGCCAGCCCCTCCACACGCAGAGAAGGTCCAACTGGCTGTATCCCACGGATCCAAGCCGTGCCCTGTATGAGCTCAATAAACCAGTAACCTAGAGCACGTCGTGCTTGCAGCTGCCGGCACTGCTGGGCTGAGCCCGGGAGCCCCTTGGATGGCTCTCCCCTAAACCTGGGGGGCTCTGGGGTGGGCATGGGCAGCTGGGGGGCAGGAGGGCAGGGAAGCAGCTGGATAGAGGTGAGGGGAGATGGGGAAAGACCCCCAGCCCCTTTGCTCCCTCCCTCTGGGGTGATGCCTGTGAGAGGGTGCCCCTTGAAGTGCTGGGTTTGGGGTGATTTATAGGACTTGAACTGGTCTCAGTGCAGCCCAGCCAGCCCAGCACAGGGCTGAGGTGCCCCACAGCCTCCTGGTTCCCCGTGTGCACTGTGCATGACCGAGATGCTGCCGCTGCACGGTGCTGCAGGGAAAAGATGTGTGACCACCACCCCTAGCACCCCTTGGGGTGAGTGCATCTCACCCAAACCGCCCCACAGGGCTCCTGGCCCTCATCCACCTGCCCACTGCAGGGACAGGATTGTCCCAGGATGGTTCCAGGGCATCAGGGCTTCCAACCCCACATCCACCCCCCGCCTGTGGCCCCTGCACGGGGGTCAGGGAGCAGGGGGGGTCAAGGAGCAGGCGGGACGGATCTGCCTGAGGGCAGCCTGGCCACGGCAGCCCATGCACCGGAGCTGTTAGAGCTCCTTGTCCCAGCTGCTGGCAGCCGCCCCAGCCCCCAAAATGCCGGGGCGAGGGAGACGGTTGCCACGGGCAGTGAAAGCGAGGGGCTCACTGCGGGCTTTGTGCGCAACACCCACCGGGCTCCGCGCGGGCTTCGCTTTCGCAGACCCGTTTCCAGGGAAACAAAAGCCCCAGTTTTCTTTCGAGAGCACAAAACTGGGTTTTTCCTTTCATCCTCCTCCCCCCGCCCCGTGCTGGGGCCCACAGTTTGGGAGAAGAGGGGGTCTCATCTTGGCGCAGGGATGCAGGGGGCTCGGAGTCCAGGTCACACCTTCACTCTCTGGTGCCCACGGGGTGAGCGGGGTCCCTGTGAGGGTTTGGTGGCAGTGGGGGTGGTGGGGGAGGGCATCTCTCATGCGCCTGGTCCACAGCGCTCCGTCCTGAGCCTGGGCCAAGGGCGAACAAAGCCGGGCTTGTGCTGCGGCCCCGCGGGGCTGCGTGCGTGGGGAGGGCGAGCGCGGGCGGGGGCCGGGGGTGCGGGCAGCACTGTCACCAGGGGCTGTGGCAGCACTGTCACCAGGGGCTGTGGCAGCACATGGCCCCAAGCAGGCAGAGCACCCCACGGCCTGGGCTGAACCCCAGCCCTGCTCCCGTCCTGCTGCCCGGACACCTGACAAGCACAGGGGACATCCCAAGAGCACAGGGCAGGGGGGCACCCCCAGGGACCCAGGGCGGTGGGACCCTTGCAGCAATGGCCACAACCTCCTGAGGACACAGGGATGGAGGCCACCTGCTAAGGAGACAGGGCAGGGGGACCCCAGCAGCAGTGGGCACAGCCCCAGGAGGGGACAGGGACAGGGGGCAGGAGCACTGCAACCCCCCCAAACCCAGCAGGGTGCTGCAGCAGTTCTGGGACATGACAGGGGCAGAGGAAGGTCCAGCAGCAATGGTGGCCACAGATGGGAGTGTCCGAGCTGGTCCTGGCACCCAGAGCCATCAAAGGTGCCTCCAGCACCTCTCGGGTGAGCATGACCACACAGGTGCCCTGTGCTACCCAGGGGACAGGGACCTCCCTCCCAGGCAGGGCCCCGAAGGATGGGTGGTGAGGAAGTAACATGACTGCAACCACACCCGCAACGCAAAATTGTTAATTTATTATTAGGAGGCAAAAAAATTGTACAGTTACAAGAATCATTTCCCAACAGAGGTCAAATCTGAGTCAAAATATCTATTAAAAAAAAAAAAAAAAAGGGGGGTTGGGGGGGCGACAACACTTTACAAGTCATTAAATTAAAAAAAAAAAATCAACAAAAAGAAACGTCTCTTTGTGCAATTCTGCAAAATCAAGAACAGAAGACAAATCCCCGGCCTGACGCCCTGGAGCCGAGCGGGAAGGGGCTGAGAGGGGCCCTGCAGCCCCCCCAGCCATCCCCACCCCATGCCCCAGCCCTGTGCTGCGGCCGGCAGCTGCCTCCCCCTGCACGCCCACCCTCCAGTGCCAGCCGAGCCACCCAAACTGGCCCCAAACAACCCGGCCAGGCCCCCAGCTGCACCTGCAGAGCCCCACCAATGGCACAGACATGGCACAGATGTGGCACAGACAGCCACGGCCTTTCTCACCCCACACAACTTCCAGAGTGCTCCAAGCCCTGCAGACACAGACCTGACCCTCCTCCCCACGCACCACACTGCCCCCTGCCCCGTGGCTCCCAGCCTGGGCAGCAGAGCAGAGGGTGGCACGGGGAGCAGGGCATGGGGAACAGGCATAGGGAACAGAGCACAAGGAACAGGAATGCGGTGCAAGCACAGGGAGCAGGGAAGGGAGAGCAGGGAATGGGGAGCAGGGAACGGGGAGGAGGGAATGGGGAGCAGGGAATGGGGAGCAGGGCATGGGGAGCAGGGAACGGGGAGCAGGGAATGGGGAACAGGGAATGGGGAGCAGGGAATGGGGAGCAGGGAACGGGGAGGAGGGAATGGGGAGCAGGGAATGGGGAGCAGGCACAGGGCACACCCCCTGGGTCTGCTGAGCAGCACTGCGGGTGCACAGATGCTCTAAGGTGCCTCCATGTGCCCCTCCCTCTCTGGCATCCCAAGGGATGTCCCTGGCCAGGGCAGAGCCAGCAGCCCCAGCCGGGCACAGGCGATGGCACTCAGCACCAGGGGAGCCAGCCCAGCTGTCCCGAGAGGCTACGTGGGGCTGAGCCAGCCCCGGGACAGGCAGGAGGCAGGTGCCAGCCCTCTGCTCCCCCAGGGGCCACTGGCATTGCTGGGCCCCCAGCACTGGTACCAGTGCCCCGGATCATCCCCCTGAGCAGCCAGGCTGGGCATAGGGCAGGATTCAGCCCAGGCACAAGAGCAGAGGACACGTGGGGCAGGGGGACAAGTGGCCCTGGGCCCCACAGAGGGGCTGGGGAAGTGGAGGCAATAGGGAGAGGCTGATCACTGTGGCTTGTGGCCAATCCCTGTCCCCTGGCAGAGTGAGGAGCCCGTGGGTGGCATTGACACAGCCCCCCTCCCCCAAAGCCCGAGGCAGGCAGGGCAAGGTGGGCACCCCCCAACACCCCCAGGGTGGCCTCTGCCTGGAGGCAGCAGCAGGACACCCAGGACACCCCGAGAAGGGAGAGGGAGCCCCAGCGGACCTGCCTGCAGCTGGCACAGCCCCATTCCAAGGGCTGCCTTCTGCTACCACCCTCCTCTTCTTCCCAGCACTGACCCTTGGCTGGCCTTGGGGAGCCCCAGCTTTCCTACCGCTCACAGGGCCCAGTTTAATAACAGCGCTATCCCTTAAATTAAAAAATTAAAATATATATACATATATATATATGCTGTATACACAGACAACAACAGAACAGTGCCAAAATGGAGGAAGAGAGAGAGGGGAGGAGAGGAGAGGGGGAGAGGAGGGCAGTCGGACATCTTCTTTACAATAAAAACAAGGACTCTGCCCCAATGTGAGCAGAGTCTGGGGTCCCCTAAAAATACCCATCTAGAGAGAGAGCAGAGGGACAGAGCAGGAGAGAGGGGCGTGGGCTTGTACAATGGCATCTTCCCAATCCGAGCCGGGCCCGCGGGACCTCAGCTTCGCCTGGACTTCGAGTGCTGGATAAGCCACTGTAGGGTGATGTCTGCAGAGGCAAGGGGACACTTACAGCCTCTGCCTCTGGCTGTCGCCTCCTCCCACACCAGGGCAAAGACGTGGGCACGGGCTGTCCCCACGCCCCCCGTGACCCCAGCCCACGGCACTCACCGATGTTGTCCTTTTCTTTGCAGGAGATGGAATAGCAACAGATCTCTCGGTCCTGGATGGCGGAGAGGTTCCTGTGGGAAAGGAGCAAGTGCTGGCTGCAGACTCTGAGCTGCGTGGGGTGGCCACGGGAGACACCTCTGGGCAGCCCTTGAAGGGTCTCTTTGGGCCCTGTCTCTGAGACAGAGCACACTGAAGGGGCAGCAGCTCCCCCGACTCTCCAGGAGCTGCACATGGGTCAGGGGAGGGCACCATCGCTCCACGCCTGAGGGGCAGGGGCGGTCTGGGGGTGGGGGGGACTATGTGACAGGGCAGGAGGGACCCAAACCCACAGAGACCCTGGCCACCAAACTTCATAGGTCCCCCCCAGCTCTGCAGCCAGACAGGGCAGGGAGGTTTTGGGAGCTGCACAGGTTCCCATGGTCCAGAGGTGCTCTGAGGGGTGGCTGAAGGGGAGGAGATGCTGAGAGTCAGTGCAGCATTCCTGATTCCCACTGTGGAGGAGCCCAGTCCCACTGTCCAGTGCGGTGTCTGGGGGAGCCCAGCTCCACCAGCCAGTGCCACGCTGTGCCGGGCCCCCACGCCACCATGTGGCACGTGGGACCCAGCCCTGGCACTGGCGGTTCCAGCTCCTCTCTGTCTCCACAAGGCGTCACCTCGGGCATCCTCAGCCACCCGTCCCTGCCAGCCCAGGCCAGGCACCACAGTGCCACCCCAGCCGTGTGACCGTGCTGGTGGAACACGGCAGAACGGGGAGGGTGTCACGCTGTGTCACTGCCCCCTGCGCCCAGGGCACCGGCACACTTACATCTTCTCAATGAGCTCCTTCTCATCCAAGGCACCGGGCAGGTCCCGCTTGTTCCCCAGGACGAGCACCTGCAGGGCAGGATAGGGGACACCTGAAGCTCCTGGCCACCAGACCAGGCAGAAACCGGCTTCTGCCACTTGGAGGCAGAGCCTGCTTGTGACACACGACAGTCCCCTAGGCTGTCCCAGACAGAGAAACCCCTTCAGCACCACTCGGGAGGCAGAGCACTTCAATTAACGGCCTTAATTAGCCTGTACACAGCATCTCCTGTGCACTCTCTACTCCCAGTGCGGAGCTGCCCCACAGCACATCCTCTCTGGAGGACACCAGCATCTGCTGTGCCATCTAGGACATTCTCCCAGGAGCCTCTCACTGTCTCTGAGCAAAAAGTCAAGAGAAATGGCCAACCCTGACATTATCCAGCAGGAGCGAGCTGTGGATGCCGGGCAGAACCCACTCTGCAGGCAGCCAGCCCAAAAACACGATCAGCTGTTTGTGCCATCACTGATCTCTCCTGCAAGGCTCTTCAGAGCCACAAAAGCATTCTCAGATTGTGTAAGGACAATAACCACCCAGCAGGACTGGTTTGTCCCTCTGGAGCAGCCACGTGCCTGTCACCTGACAGGGGCGGTGCTGAGGCTGTGGCTGCTTCTGGGCTGCGCTGGGCTCTGCAGCAGCACAGGATGCAGCAGCACAGGATTCAGCATCCCTGTTCCAGTCTGGAGGCTTGTTCTCAGAAGAAAGTGTCCAGAGGCCTGCAACTGCAGTGTGCTGTGTCAGGAGCTTATTTAGCTGGCAGGGGACATTTGGGATCCGTGGCAAGATCCTCAATTATCCCCTTCAAAGGATGCCAATTTGGGATGGTTGGTGCACGTCCCACCCAACACATACAGTGTGCCAGGCACGTCCTACCTCCTGCACACATCACAGTCCAGCAGCTCCTCTCCCAGGAGATGGGACCTTCCTGTCACACCACAAATCAGGTGCAAATCCGTGCGAGAGGACAGATTTCACCCGGGGGCCTGATCTGTGCTCTCTGCCCTAAGGCTCCCTCTCTGTTGCTTGGCCCAGTTCTGACCCAGAAGGTGTCCTTGCCCCAGCCAGCTCCCTCGGGAGTGCAGCAGGGAATCAACGCTCCCAAGAAAGGGGAACCTCTCCCTGAATCTGCCCTGCAAGCCCTGGCAGTCCCCAGCCTGGGGACCACGAGTGGCTGGGGGGACCAACTGAGGCACCAGCTCACCGGGATGCCCTGGAGCTGCGGCTTGTCAAGCAGGTTGTGCAGTTCGTTCTTGGAGGCCTCTATCTTCTCCTGGTCAGCAGCATCCACCATGTACCTGCAAGGGAAGGGACAACCCTGAGCACAGCTCCTCACGCCCTCGTGCTGTGCTCGGGTCCGTGCCACCCCCAAACCTCACTGCCCCCACTGCAAACGGGGCCAGCAGGTGGAGGTGGCTGATAACAGGATCCTTCCACCAGGATGCCTCTTCCCGAGGACAGCTGTGGAGCTGAGAGCCCCTCACGCCTCCCAGGGGAGTGGACCACCCTTGTCCCTGCGGGTGTCAACCTGCTGACAGCAGGGACAGGCTGGGCGAGGGAAGCCCAGGCAGGAGAGGCTGCAGGACACGTTGTCACCAAGTGCCCAAGGGGACTCCTGTGCACATGGCAGCTCCCAGGTAAACACCCAGCATGGAGGACAAGCAGAGAAGGCAAGAGAAGCTGAGGATGGAAAGGTGATGATAACCCCAGAAGCGGAAGGACCTCCTTGTCCCCTCGATGGGGTAATCCTGGGAAGGGCCATGGAGCACACAGATGTGAAGCCAGTGGCCAGCAATGCTTCTCTGAGCAGAAGGGGAGATTTGGGAAAGGATTTCGTTCTTGCAGGCCAACTTTTATCCTGCAAAGGATGTCAGTGAAGCCCAAACTTGGGTGAGGAACCGATCAAAGCAGCCTTGATTTCAAAGATCAAGAAGCTGTCTGGGGGTGAGTGAGAAATACCAGCTCATCAGGCTTTGGGGAGTTATTGAAGAATAGGAAAAGAGCTACTAAAGTGCTGAACACAGGAAAATGGGAACACTGTACCCAGGGGGAAAAACACCCCCAGGGACTACCCCAGCCCTTGGCATGCAGGGCACAGGGGAGGGCTGAGAGCTGAGGAAAAGGGATGTGACACAGCTCCAGGTGATGAGGGCAGACTGGAGTGTGACCCAGATGCTGACAGTTCCTTTCATTTCCTGACAACCATGTGGGCCAAAATTATGGCATTATGGAAGGAAGCGGCAAAAGGAGTGAGAAGACACAGATTTTGTCATTTCCAGCAAAGCTCTTTGTAATAAAAAGTGTAATTAAAAACCCTCCTGCGGGTCCAAGGCCATGTCCCACCATGGAGACAATCTGCAAGGGCAGGAGCAGACACCACTGCCCCAACACGCAGAACAAGCAGTGCCACACTCCTCCTCACCTGCCAAGGCTTAGAGCTGGGAAGGGCAGCACCTCCAAACCTCAGGGTATGGTCACTTGGGAAAGATCCCATAAATCTCATTTTCTGTCTGGGTTTAGGTAACTCCAATATGGTGTCCCAGGATCAGTGTTTGTCCTCTGGAATAGGCAACCTGCTTCCCACGAGCGCCTTGCCGTGCTCACCCCGAGCCTGGACTCCTTGGGACGGCTTTCCCTGCACTGTTTGCAAGCAGGGGACGCCCAGGGACACTCAGATTCGCTGAGTCAGTAGCGGGTGTTGCACTGAGACTCCTGCTCTCAGCACAAGATTTATCTGGCAGCACATAAACATCCTGACCTGGAAAGCAGCCTCGGGGAAGGGCTGAGCCCCATCACCGGCCTTTGCTCAGCCCCTGCGGTGAGCAGCCAGCTCAGAGGACACATGGCAGCCTGCAAGGGTAAGATCTGAGGAACAGAGCTGGACTGAGTGATGCTGGAAGGGAAGAGAAGGGTCTGCCACAGCTGGAGGGGCCTGGCTGTCCTTTGCTCAAAGCCCATGGAGACATCAGTCCCCAGGGGAAGTATCTGGAGGCTCAGGGGGGACCTCAGTCTCTCCAATTCCCTGACAGGAGGGGGAAGCCAGGTGGAAGTTGGGCTCTGCTCCATGGGAACAAGCGACAGGACCAGAGGAAACGGCCTCAAATTGCACCAGGGGAGGTTGAGGTTGGTATTTGGGAAAACTTCTTCCCTGAAAGGGGGGTCAAGCCCTGGCACAGGCTGCCCAGGGCAGTGGTAGAGTCACCATCCCTGGAGGTGTTCACAAACCATCTGGGGACATCGTCTAGTGGAGAACATGGTGGTGTTGGGTTAACGGTTGGACTTAATGATGTTAGAGGTCTTTTGAACCTTTATGATTCCCTGAGGATTCAGTGATTCCAGCTCTGGACACAGGTGTCTGGCTCTGGCAGCAAAGGCGCCGCAGTACCTGGGCTGGGATGATGCCCCTGGCAATGGCCAGCAGGATCGGGGGAGGGCCGGGCTCGGGATACTCACACGATGGCACTCACGCCGCGGCAGTACCGCTCCCACATGCTGCGGAACCGTGGCTGTCCCCCGATGTCCCAGAGCTGTGACAGGGAGAGCAGCGTTACCCCACTGTGCCCAGCAACCCACAGTCCTGCCCAAGGCTCTTCCTCCCCCATGTGGCCACCTGGGGCATTTTGGCCACGCACCAAACCCACCCCCATCCCCTCCTCTTCAGCTCAAACCTCAGGAGGAGGCTCCTGACTTGATAACAAAGGGAGGAACCTCAGGAAGGGCAGCTGGAGGATGCTGAATCCGCCCGTGGTGTGCCTCTGCTGGCATGGAGGGACCCCCTGGCTGCTCCTCCCCATGCCCACTGCACCTCCTGGCATTTCCCTGAGGCATTTCCCATTTCAGAACACTTGGTACACTCTCTGAAGTGTTCCTGCAGCAGTCAGAGATCCCCCAGGCAGTTTTTCAAGCCTGTCCAACACCTATTTCCCAGTACAGCCTCGGGCCCTTTAAAGATCCAGAACAGAACCCTCCTGTTCCTTTGCTCCCAAGGCAGAGACCACCACTGCAAGCCATGACCTGTTCTTTCCAGCACTACCACCCTCAGCAAGGTGACCACATCCACCAGCCCCTACCAGCAAGCCGGGGATATCAGGAAACCTCCAGCTTTGCAGCCCACGCTGGCTCCTACTGCACAATGGGGATCTCCTCCACCCCTTCCCACCACCTCCTCTGGTGGTACCTGCAGGACCCTAACAGGGCAAATCTCTCACTTCCAGATGGTGGAATCACAATCCCTGGAAATGTTAACAAAACATGTGGATGTGCACTTGGAGACACGGCTAGTGGTGACCACGGCACTCCTGGGGGACTGGCAGACTCCATCTTAAAGGGATTCTCCAGCCTGAATGATGCTATGCTTCTATTCTGTGAGCTGCAGCTGGGGTCCCTGGAATTCTTCCACCAACTTCCCTTTCATCCCAAGAGCCCTCACCAGCAGTAACAACTGTCTTACCTTTATGGTGACATTTCCTTTGGTGATCTTCCTCATGTTGAAGCCAACTGTGGGGATCATGTCTTCATTGAACTGTCCTGACTGCAAGGAACAAGGTGGAACAGCGTTAGGAGGCAGAGGAATGGGGCCAGCCTGCCCTGGTAGGCAGCAAGGCTGCCAGCCCGGGATAACCCCAAAGGCTCTGCCAGCCCTGCCCTGGGCACGGTGAGACCCTCCTGCAGGTCCACGGCAGGAGCACAGAGCCCCAGTGGTAGATGCCACCAGGATGGTGCCACCAGGATGACAGCACTGCTGTGTGTCCTGGTTCTGGCCCAGAGGGACATTGTGTTACTCAATACCACCTCACACCATTGCCATGGCCAGGGAAAAGGGACTCTGGCTCTCCGTGTTCTTTTCCAGTTGGGAAAGAGCCTGGTGGGCGGAGGGGAGCCATTGTTTCATTGTCCTGGCCTTGGTGAGCACTTTGCATGTAAATCAGCCTCTCTTTGTACACTTTTGTTATTAGTAGTGTTGCTCTTACTGTTTTCTTATCTCGTTGCTGTTTCTAGTAAATTGTTCTTATCTCAACCCGTGATCTTTGCCTTTTGTGCTTCCAATTTAAGGGGGAAGGGGAGGGGAAGGGGAAGCAAGCGGCAGCAGACACCAGCAGGAGCACCAAACTGGGGAATACCATTCCTAAACTGTGAGGCTGTGGCGGCTGCAATGGGCACAGGTGCCCTGGGTGCCCCAGTGCAGCCCCCAGCCCTGCAGCGAGCTGCCAGGCCCAGCCCTGGACTCACTGTTGTCCCGGTGGGCTGGGGGCTTGCCCATCCCAGCTGTTTCAAGGTGGGACTCCCAAGCCCTTTGTGGGAGGAGGCTGAGACCTTTGTCCTCTGCAGTGACCTCTGGTGAGGTCGCCCTGCAAGGATCCTCGGGGTTTCAGGCTGGGCTTCCCACCCAGGGAGCCACCTCCTGCTCCAGCTCCTTTCCAGCTGCAGGTCCTGGAGGCCCCAGCACGTTTCGTGCTTTGGATCATTTGTGGCCCGGCTCAAACCAGACCAACTTCTGCTTTCAAGCAAGTGCTGTCTGCACGGGCTCCCCGTCCTGCATCCTGCCTGTGCTGGGTGACTTGGGGATCACAAAGGACCCCCGTTCCCCTCCCCAGGATCAGCTCCCAGTGCAGCTCCAGTGTCTGCTGAGTTCATGCATCAGATGCCTGAGATCCTGTGGGGCTGCAGCATCCCAGTGCCGCTGTGGAATGGGTTCAGCTTGTCGGAGCAGTGAGCAGGACCCCTCCCTCTGTCAATGCTGGCTCACCAGCCCATGTGCCCAGCACCACACCGAGGGGCTGGCAAAGCCCACGCACCTTCCAGCTTCCAGCTGCTCCAACCCCAGCGCTGCAGGACAGGCCCAGGCGGAGCAGCACCGAGGGATGTTACGGGCAGTCCCAGCAGTGGTGTGACACCTCTGGGGCAGGGGACAGGAGCTGGCCCAGCCCTTCCTTCACCCACTGCCCCAGCAGCTTCCCCAGGGCTCAAACCAGGCTAATTGCCTGGAAATGCATCCAGGGGGAGGCCGTGCTGTGGAATGCTGAGGAGCCAGTAGGGAAAACTGTTTGACTACTGGGATCATGCAGCTGTGGGAATTTTGGCCATCAGTGCCAGAAACCTGCAGGAACCACCAACCATGGCCAAACTCATCCCAGCAGGTCTTTACTACCTTTAAACCTCAGTTTCTTGAGGGCATTTCTCTTAGTCAACACAAACGTCAAAACAGGAAGTCTCATAAGCAGATTTTTGTGCCTGGTTGAGCCTGTGGCTCCTCCAGATGCACCACATCAGCAAGTCCCCAGGGTTTTCCTGGCCTCTTCCAAACGCTCTGCAACACACACCACTTCCCTCTTTCATATCCCTTTTACATTCAGCAGCAAAACTCGGCAGCCAAGGGGTGTTCAGGCCACGCCGCACCCAGAAAGCTCTGTGGGGAAGGGCAGGGGAGAGAAGGGGAAGCAGGCAGGGATCCACAGGGGATGTCTCCTATGGATTGAGGTTCAACGCGCAGCTGAGCTTTATGAAACTAAGAAAGTCTCAGGCTTTGATCAGTGGGCACAGAGAGAAATTGCTGAAGAGCTCTTGGAAGCTGCAGGCACCTCCGTCAGGGATCCCAGACCACATCATGGGATCTGCTGGCTGTGCAAAAGCCACACAAGAAGATAAGGTTCTGGTGTGATAGAAGCTTCTTCCAGGAAGGAGTGGGCTGCAGGAGCCAGGAGTCACCTCTTCTTTCCTCCATGGGTGGGAGAGAGCGTATCTGTGCGTGCCCACAGCCCTGCTCCCTGCCCCAAACCCCTCTCCCGCTGCACCCCTGCCTGCAGGCTGCCCACGGCCATGGGGCCGAAACAAAACCACCCAAGCTGTCCCAAACAGGCTGAGCTGGGAGCGCAACGCGCTGTGCCCCAGGACGGCTCACACGTGCTCCCTGCTGTCCCAGCACCCACAGAAGCATCTCACACGTGCTCCTCCTCCAGCAGCTCCTCCTGCATCAGCTGCTCTCTGAAAGCAACTCTCAGTGGTGGAGAGACACTGTTCCCTCTTCCCTCTCCAACTGCCCCTCATGCTGGTGCCTTCAACATGTTTTCAACTCCCTGCGGGGTCCCGCCATCCACAGCTCCACTGCCAGGAAAGCAGAGAGCACCCACATGGAGACATGCAAAAGCTTCACTGGACACGTTCTTCCCCCAAATTTTGGTTATGTAATGGACTTAGCATCCATGCTGACCCTGAAGATGATGCCAAGCCACACCAACTGCTTAAGAATGGGATTCCACTGGGAAGCACAAAAATCATTGCAGGCAAGATGGATTTTGATGGCAGATCGGGTCTTTATAGACTCCAGTTCATTGCTGGTTTTGCCAGGGTCACTCCCTGCTCTGCCCAAACCACTCTGCCCTGGTGCCCTGCCTGGAAGGCAAGCGACCTTTCTGCCCAGCCCCAACACTTTCCAGTTGGGTTACTGGGGGAGGTGGCCAGAATTCAGCTTCTGCCAGGGCGAGCGGTGCCCCCGGCTCACGCTGAGCCCCATCCCCTGACACACAGGACACCACATCACCTGCCACTTCAGCCATCAGCCCTTGCTCAGACAGTGCTCAGGACCTCAGCTCGCTGGCACAGGCAAAGGAGCCACCTCAGCCTCCAGCAGCTCTGGTGAGCAGCGTGCAGGGCTGAGGTGGCCAGGCCCTGCTCCTTGCCATGGCCAGGTGGCTGTCACCCTGTCCCAGGATGACACTGAACTGATGTGACCTGCTCTAGATAACTGACTGCTGGCTGTTCTGCAGCCCTGCTCCCCAGAGAGCAGAGATGGCAGTGCTGGAAGCCCATAGCCCCTGTCTTCACCAGAGCATGGCCCTCTGTGGGACAGAGGCAGAAGCCCAAAGCGCCTCCGGTCAGGTGTCTCCCACCTCTGCCTGGACCATCCCCAAAACTGCCCAGCCTGGCACTCCTGCAGGCATCTCCTGCCCTGTGGAACATGAGTCCCTGCCAAACCCTGTCTGAGCTCCAACATGGAGGGAAACTCACATATAAAAGATAAAATAAAGGAATTTTTTATGATGTGAGAGGTGAGGCCCTGGCACAGGTTTCCCAGAGAAGCTGTGCCTGCCCCATCCCTGGAAATGTTCAGGGTCAGGTTGGATGGGGCTTGGAGCAAACCAGTGGAAGGTGTCCCTGTATGTGCCTGCCAGTGGTAGGGGTGTTGGACAAGGTGATCTTTAAAGGTCCCTTCCAACCCAAAGCACTCTCTGAGCCTGTCGCAGGAAAGCCACACTGTCCATTTTTCTTGGTTCATGTTGACAGACCTTGCAGCAGCAAGACAAGACCATGGTCCAGTCAGATTCTCCTCCTCTTCCAGAAATAGGGAGAAACCCCCCAGAAAACCCACTGCGTCCTGCGTTATGAAGCTAAGGTGCAAAGACACATCTGTGGAGAGCCCAGGTGCTGCATCTGGAGGCAGAACAACCATGAGGCAGCATGAGAACCCATGGCCACCTCCCACACACCCCAGACCCCACGCTAGGGGCACATCCCGAGTTCCTGGGAGAGGTGGGTGTCAAGACAGACCAGAGCAATTGCATCAGAACATCTCCCTGCTTTGTCCTCAGCATCTCTCTCCTCTACGTCCCCAGCAAACCCTGGGGACCTTGCAGGCCTGGAGCTGCCCCTTCCCTCCCAGGCTCAGGCCCCAGAGCCCATCCTGCCAAGATGGGTCAGCTGGCTGGTGAAGGGGTCAGCAGCTCCCTGGGGATGGGTGGGAGGAGGCACTGAGCCCTGTAGTGCCCTGAGCCACTGCCAGGCCATGGCTCCAGGTGCTGCCGGAGAGCTGGGCACCCACCACACCATCCACTGTCCTACCTGGTGCCACAAACGAGGCTGCTGTGATGCCACAGGATGGGTCAGGATGGAAGAACCACAGTGGCTCATCTGATCCAACCTCCCTGCTCAGCCGGGATCATCCCAGAGCACATGGCACAGCATTATTCCCACACAGTTCTGGAATATCCCCAGGGAGGGGGACTCCACACTCTCTCTGGGCAGCCTGCTCAGTGCAGTCACTGCACAGGAACGAAGCTCTTCCTCATGTTCAGGTGGAACTTCCTGGGCATCAGTTTCTGCCCATTGCCTCTTGTCCCTTTGCTGGGCCCCAAGTGATGCCTTATGGGTTTTTTGTCTTTTCTTTTTATACCCTTTTTAATATATTTTATACCTTTTTCTTTCCTTGTACCCCGTATCCAATACCCTGTGCCTTTAGTACTACACGTTTAAAATTTTGTAGTTTGAGGGACTGAGCGAGACTCGATGATACATGGAGCTGCTCGGCAAGTTTTCCATCTTTAATCCTATTAAACCCAAAGTAATATCCTTTTTGCCTATACTACTGTGTCTGCCTCTTATTTTTACCAGCACTTAAGGCATCACAGGGAGCAGAGCCTGGTGCATCCTCTGACCCCTCCCTGCAGACACTGACATTGATGAGGGCCCCTCTCAGCCCTCTCTTTTTGGCTGAACAGCCCCAGCTCCCTGAGCCCATCCTCATAAGAGAGATGCTCCAGTCCTCTCAGCATCTTCACAGCCTCCACCGAACTTGCTCCAGGAGCTCCGTGCTTCCTCTTGCAGCACTGCTCTGAACCCCTTCCCAAGCAGGGCTGAAGCACAGGATGGTGCCCCAGAGCTCCCACCACACATCCAACACCCTGGCACTTGTGGCTTCCCTCTCCTGGAAGGCTCTAGCACAGGCTGAATGTGTGTGATGTTAAAAAGCAAAAATCTTCTAACCTCTTCTAACCATGGCCTGCACTGACAGGTTTTGGGCCCCAGCACATGCTGAGGAGCTCTTAATGCCCTCAAGTCACCCTTTTTACCACCAGACTGGGGAAAAGACAGCTAAAAGCCCACTGGCCTCAGGTTAAATCAAGACCAGGTGTATTTACAGTTGTCATTTCTCCTTGCAGGCAAGACTTCAAGCCTCAGCTCTCAACAGCTAGGAAAAGAAAAAATAAGTCCTGGAAAATCAAAGACCCCAGGCAGGTCACCTAAGAGGAGTCACCCCAATCACAGCTGCCTTCAGCAAAGCCCTTCCCTGGTTGCTGGAGGGAACCACTCGCCTTCCAGGGAACCAGAGTCCACTCTTCAGCCAGGTGCACCTACAAATCCTCAAAAAGGACGGTGTCAACCCCTCCAGAGCAGTTCCAGTCCTAGAAAGGCTTCTTTTCTTGCGAGACCTCGCCAACAACTCCAAAATCCCATACTTCTTCAGTTCAGCCTTTTTCCCCTCACAAAGCCCAAATCACAGCTATTTCCCCTTCCAACAACCCCATTGCAACACAGTAAAGCTAGGCGCCTCCAAGCCTTCTCAGGCAGTTCCTGTCGAGTTGGCATTTTTTGTGTCATGCTTCTATCTCACTGTGCCCAACAAGTCCTTCTTTCCAGGATGTCTTCTCAAAGGTTGAGGCCCCTTTTTGTGTGTGTCTACCACAAAGCTTGAACTTCCCAAATTACTTGAGAGGCTGAACTCAGTACCCTGAGCCTGCTGTGAGGGTCTCAAACACCCCACCACAGACCTGACAGACCAGGTGACAACTTCAGCCACCTCCAGAGCTGCTGTAATTCCTCAAAGTCCCCTTTCCCTACAGCAATCCTGGCTAAGCAGAGAGAGTCCTAGTGCATGGGTCTTGCCCACAGGAAAACTGCCAGGTACAAAGCAGTTACTCGCAGAAGCAAACCCCCCAAAGCCCACACTGAGCCCTGTCTGCTGCAGATGCAACTGGGAGAGGAGGAGATGTGGGGAACAGGGAGCCGAGCAACACCAACCCCTGGGATTTCCAGCCCTGTGCAGGCAGAACAGTGCAGCAGGTCTGGGATAAAGCTCCATCACCCTTCACAGCTTATCTGGGTGATTAAAACCAACACTAAATTACTTTGCCATTTTTAAGGCAGCCTGGGTGCTGTTAACAGGCAGCAGCACACAGCGGATCCAGAGCAGGGGTAGCCCACACTGGCACTGCCGTGTCCCACCCTGGCATGGGATGGCAAAAGTTGACTATTAAACACACAAATGGCAGGGAGAAATCCCCCCAAAATAGGATTGGTATCCAGGGTCACTGCCCCAGAGCCAAAACACTTCCTGTTCCCAGTGGTTGGTGTCTGTTTATGGGGGGAACCAGCAGGAGACTGGAGCACTGAGCAGTGACTTCCAGCAAAACCGCTCGAGTGCAGGAATGCCATGGTCTCCAGGACAAAAAACATTTTAGGGTGTCCTCTCTCTGGCCCTAGACACTTCAAGAAGGACATTTTCGTCCCTCAGCACCTCCCAAAGACCATGGTTCCAGTGCAACAAAGCCTCACATGAGCTGAAAATCCCCCCTGACAGCCCAGCAGCTTCCAGCACCCTGAGCAAGCAGCAACAACTCTCTCTACTTCAGAGACACGTGCAGGGACCGGGGGCAGTGGGGGAACCAGGGCAGCCGAAGGATCTGCATCCACCTCCCTCCATGAAACCCCCGGGAGGAACATCCCAAACCCATCCCTTCAGGATCCTCCTGCCTCGCACCATCACACCTTGAGAGGGCGAGAACAACCCAAAAAGCACGAGGAGAGACTGCCGAGCATGCCCATGGGTGAAGCCACGCCCTGGGCTTTGGATGCAGGATATCCAGCTCCTGGTCCACTGCTGGATCCAGGGACACCATGGGCGAGGCAGCGCAGCTGGGGAAAGGCCAGGGTTGGAGGGGCCCAGGGTGGGTGTCACTGCCCCGCTGGGGTGCGGAGCCTGTGCTGCTGCACGGGCAGCCGGCACCCCCAGCACGCTGCTGCTGCTGCTGCTGCTGCTGCTGCTGGGTGCTTCCCGGGGAAGGTCGCCAGGCAAACACCCCCTACACCCAGGCGAGGAACCCCGGCCCGGCGGGGTCGCCGTGAGGCCCCACCTGCGCGTCCCGGCGGCGGCAGGGCCGATGACAAAGCGCCTGCTGTGACGGGGGCGAGAGCAGGAGCTGCCCGGCTCGCAGGGCCGCGGCTGCCGTGATCCGGCCGGGCGGCACTGCCTGTCCGGGTACCGGCACCGGCACCGCCCGTCCGGGGCAGGGGCATGGGCATCGGCACCGCCCGTCCGGGGCATCGGCATCGGCACCGCCCGTCCGGGGCATCAGCATCGGCACTGCCTGTCCGGGTACCGGCACCGGCACCGCCCGTTCGGGACATCGGCACCGCCCGTTCGGGACATCGGCACCGCCCGTCCGGGGCATCGGCACCGCCCGTCCGGGTACCGGCACCGCTAGTCCGGAGGGGGACACTGGCACCGGCACTGCCCGCGGGCGGAGCCCCGGCCGGGCAGGGCCAGGCGGTGCCAGGACCCCTCCGCAGGGCCTGCTCCGGCTGCGGCCCCGAGCCTGCACCCTGCACCCCACATCCCACACTGCACCCCACACTGCACATCACTGCTGCATCCCGCACCCGACACTGCACCCCATATTGCACCCCACTGCTGCATCCCGCACCCTGCCCCACCCTGCGCCCCCTCCCCAAAGGCATTTTCAGGCTGGGGTGCGGCAGGGCGGAGACATCCCGAGGAGTACCCGAGGGGTGTAATGGGGGCATTCAATGGGAGTGCAATAGGGATGCGATGCGGGTGCAATAGGGGTGGAATGGGGGTACGATGGGGGTGGAATTGGGGTGCGATGGGGTGGAATTGGGGTGCGATGGGGGTCCAAGGCGCAGGGGGAAGCCCTGGGGCGGGCACGTGATCCCGGCGGTCCCGGTGCCGCTCGGGGATGGGGGGATGCGGGGATGCGGGGCGGCCCCCGGGCTCACCGCGATCACGTTGACGAAGGTGGTCTTGCCCGAGTACTGCAGCCCCACCAGGGTCAGCTCCATCTCCTCCTTCCAGAACAGCGCCCGGAACCAGTCCAGCAGCTTGTTGAAGAGCGCCAGCATGGTGCCGGCCGGGCCGGGCGGCGCTGAGCGGGGCTGAGTTGAGCCGAGCGGAGCCGGGCCGGGCCGGGCC
>VYZT01030599.1:0-12393 GCA_013400735.1 Pomatostomus ruficeps | reverse complement strand
AAAGATACACAGTTTCTAACAACTGCATAAAGTTTGGGGGAAATTGGGTAAAATCCCTGTGCCATGGAATGATTTTCTCTGCACAGCCGGGCTGTGTGTGGATGAAATGATTTCTGTGGCACATCCTGGCCAGAGATAAAGCAATGCCTTGATTCTCTGACACTGAAAATGTTGTTGGAGTGTTTTTGTTTTCCCAGTTTTCGGGGACATCGTCAGCCCATGTAAAAAGTCACTCCTCCTGTTTGTAAATATTTTTTTTTTCCTGGAAGACCAAAATGAGATTTCCCTGGATCCTTCCCTTCTCCAGGCTCCACAGGAAAGGTGCTTATTGCCATTGCCCTGACACTGTTTCTGTTTAGCTCAGTGTTGTTGTCCTAAACATCTGTTGCTTTAAAGCCACACAAAAAGTCAAATACAGCTTTTCCTCTGCCATCCCCTCTCGTTAGGAAACACTCAAGCTGCTGCTCATGGCTCTGCCCTTTTGTTTTGCTCCCATTTGGAGAATTTGGGCTCCTTTTGTTTTGCTGCCTCTCATGGGGTGGCCCAGATTCCCGGCTCTGCCCCAGCCTTAGCTCGTTTCCACCTCATACAGATAAAACACCCACTTCTCTTACAGGCATTGTGTCCGTCCTGCACCCAGAGCAGGATTCGGTGAGAGCTCCAGGAGCTGCCCAGGATCAGCCACGATTTTTATTTCCCCAAATGAAATCCGGGGGAATTTTCAGAATAATTGATTTGCATCCCTGGCAGTGTCCATGGCCAGGCTGGAAGGGGCTTGGAGCACCCTGGGACAGTGGGAGGTCATTGGTCTTTGCTCTCCAGGGGCTTTAAAATTGGCTATTTTCTTCTTTTTTCCGTAATTTAAATTTTCTTTTTTAATTAACTTGCTGCATTTCCAGCTCTTCATGAGGGGTTTTTTCCCCTCGAGTGGCATTTACACCTCTGACCCAGGGATCTCCCACATGCAGCTCTCCTCACACGTTTGTATTCTGCCCTAGCCAGAGGTTGTGTTTCCTTTCCGATTTGAACAAAATTCATGGATGATCAGCCTGTTGCAGTCCCAACAATGAATTAATTATTTTATTTTCCCCTCTACCTCCTGAACAATAGTACAAAGATACTCTTTCACAGGCAGAGCTTTGCTGCAATTGGGTTTTGGAGTGTTTGCAAAGCTTTTCCTTGCCTTTCTACCTCCCAGAGTATCTGCTAAAATAAACACTGGAGTGAGAGCAAAACCCTGCAGGAATCTCAGGAGATGCCTGAGGATACAGGTGAAATTTAGAGGAACCAGTTTGGGGCTTGGGTTTGACTTTGACATCTCCCTTAAAGAACTTTTCTCAGTCCAGGCCCCTGATAAGATCACAGCGCATTATTAACTTGTTTTTTCCCAATACTTTGTGTGCTCTTGGAGAAAAACACTTATTTTTCTGGGGGGGAAAAAAAAAAAGAAAGAAAAAAGAAAAAAAAGAAAGAAAAAGGAAAAAAAAAGGGGTAGCTGAAGGACTTAAGATGCTGCTGATGAAAACTCCTGCAGCTGAGCTGTTCCAGCCCCGGGGTCACGGGGCACACGGAACAGAGCCTGAGCCATGGGGTGTTTTCATCAATGGTGTTTTACTGACAGCTGCTGGGGAGAAAACCAAGCCTGGAAGAAGCTTTCCTGAGGCTGAAGACTGTTAATAAGGGATTCAGATCAGAGCTGGCATTAGATTCTCTGGAATGATGGGCATATTCCCATTAAATTGGCACCTTAAATACTTTTCCTTGCACTCTAAATTAGGCCTCACGTGAGGGCCTCACTGGGCCTGCAAGTCCTTGTCCCTTGCCTCGAAAACAATCCTCTGAGTTTTATTTATTTTTTTCTTTAGATTTCTGCCATTTCTTATTTCTCTGAATTTTATTCTACCCTTTTTTTCATCTTCAGAGGGAAGGAAAGGAAAGGAAAGGAAAGGAAAGGAAAGGAAAGGAAAGGAAAGGAAAGGAAAGGAAAGGAAAGGAAAGGAAAGGAAAGGAAAGGAAAGGAAAGGAAAGGAAAGGAAAGGAAAGGATTTCATTGTTTGGTTTTTGGGTATTTGGGAAAAGGGCTCACAAGCCTCTGTTCAGCACAGGGATCGTGGATTAGGAACAAGGGGTTGGAATGAGAAGATCTCTTCCAAGCCAAACCCAGACCTTCAAGTTTTTAAACCTATTTTTTTTTCCTTTACTTTTAAATTTTTAATATTACAAGCCAGAAGCTGCATGTCTTTTCCAATTCTGCCTTCCTTTGTAATATCGCTACTGCTATTGGCACTCGTTCAATTAACCCCAACTCAATTTGATTTCCTGGATTGATTTTTCTGTTAACTGGATGTAACAGCAGGAAAATATTTGTACAGCTCGAACAGATCCATGGGGACTTGCTGGGATATCCACACAGCCTTTGTGGAGTTTATCAGCACTGTCACTTCTCCTTATCTCATTCTGGCACTTACACGACCTCATTGTTGAGAGATCTGAGCGTTTCAGGCTTTTTCTATTTTTATCTTGACATCTTTAAGGGATGGGGATGCAATATGATCTCTCTTTTACAGCTGGCTGAAACCCAGGAGATCAAGCCGGATTTATTAATTTCTTTTAGGGAATGTTGAACCTGCTGGGTTTCTCTGACTCAGCTGTTCAGGTACCACAGGGCAATTTAGACGCAGATTCGTAAAGATAAGTGGATTTTCAAAAAATACATTCGCGAAACACGTGGAATTTGTTGGAAATAAGGTTATAATCCTGGGGTTTTCTTTTTTAAAAAAAAGGTATTTTGGAAATGGGATTTAAGCACACTTTAATATCTCACCCCAATTAGTGTTTTTTAGCCTGCAAACTTCCCCTTTCTGGCAGGAAGTGGCTGCACAGTGAAGTACAAATGAAATTTAAACACCTCCTGCATTTTGGGGTTAACGGTGGAGCTTTAATGGGGTCTTTTATTCCTAACAAGAAACTTCCCTACACGTTGCTCTTTTCTGTTACAAAAAGTGCTGAGGGGAACCTTATAATTTGGAGCAAATTGAGCCTCTGCAGCTGCTGGAGCTGACAGGATCCGACAAATCCTCTCCCTCCGGGGCTGTGTCAATGATGTCGTTGCAGAACACTCTGAGCCTCGATCCATCCCGGGGTTTTTGGGGTTTTTTTCNTTTATTTTTCTTAATTGTTTTTTAGCACGCTGTTTTTTGCCATTTATATTCCTGTAGCTGATAATATTCTGATTAAACGTATTCTGTGTAATATTCTGAGTATTCTACATAAACGCACAGGGCTTGATCTAATCCACACTTTTGATTTATTGAGCTTCCTTTGGTTTTTTGGGGATAGGAGGGGTTGGGATCAAAAACTCCCATCAGTTTTTAAATTGCAAGTCCCAGTTTCAGCCTGGCAAACCCTTCAGCACCAGGGTGGATTTGATTACCCAAGCAGCTCAATTATGACATAACGTGGTTCTGGCCAGGTATTTAAATAAATTTCTGGATTTGCAGCTGAATTATGACATTTTTAACGTGGTTCTGGCCAGGTATTTGAATAAATTCCTGGCTTTGTTCACACGAATGAGCTCAAGGCGTTGGTGGTTTTCAGGAGGAGTTTGGATGATCCCCTGAGGGGAGGGAATGGATTTACACCAGTGGGTCCCTGTCCCTAACAACCAATTGGTGTTTCTCCATTTAATTCTTAATTCGTTTTGCAAATTGACTCGTCGTTTAGCCCGTTAATTGATCCTTCCTCCCCCAGTTACTGCCTAACCCAATGTTTGTGTAACCCCGAGTCAGCCGGGCTGCATTTACAGCTGAAATGTTTGTTTAATTGAAGGCTTTTCTATGTTTTGTTTGGGTTTTTTTTCCTTTTTTTAACAGTTGTATTTTAGATATTTAAAGAAATTATAAAAGCTCCACGTGGCCTCTTCTCCAGCACCTTTTTCCTGCATCTAACCTGTCAAAAAAAAAAAAGTTGTCACTGAAGAGATGTTTCCTTGGAAATGCAAATTAATGCCTGCAAATGTGGCAAAAATCCATTCCTTAAGAACCGCTGGAAATACTGCTTGGAATCAGGCTGTGGTGATCCTTGGGCTCCCTTCCAATCATATTTATGATTCCTATTTTTCAGGCAATAACTGGCCAATTAACGAACTAAAAACCCTAATTAGTAAGTATTTGTCAGCACGTAGACTTTGCATAATTAAAAAAAAAAAAAAAAAACAAAAAAATCAACCAAGCAAAAAACCCAAAAAACCAAATTAAAACAAAAAAGCCCCCAAACAAACAAACAAACTTTTTCTCTGAGCTTTTGCATTTCTATCCCCCCCTCACACCAATCCAAACCAGTGCTGGTGGGGTTGTGCCTGATTTATCACGTTGTGCCACCAAAACCAAACTGGAACCCCACGAAACTTTTAATTAATCATTTGCACACGCAGCAATCAATGTAACCTAATTTTTAATGAATTATTTTACTGGGAGAAATAGACCAGCGTGAGTTAATCTCGTATTTATGCAAGATAAAAACAACTGCGAGCTCTTTGCTCTGTGCTCGTGGCACTGGAGGGCTCTGCGACATTTCTGCACGTTCCTTAATGTTGCTTTTATTCTGATTTTTCTGCTCTTTGCAGTCCTCAGTAATTCATTGAAAATGTCACCGAGCTGCGTCATTCAAACACGGAATTCCAGCCTCCTCGGCACTGACCTTTCAGCCTCCCTCTCCTATTTTTGGCGTCCTCTCAGACAGCAGAGCCACCTCACTGACTGGGAACGCTGGAAGAGAAAAATAACATTTGGGATCAAATACAGCAAGACAAGGAATTGTGTTTGGGCTTTGTTCTTCAGCCTCGAAAATATTTTTGTCAGACAACTTCCACCCAAGCCATGGAGGCACCAATTCCGATTTCTCCTCAAGAAATTGCACTGGATATTTTATTTTCCTTCCCTGATGGACAGAAGCTCCCAAATCCCGTTTCTCTGGTGCTGTTGGAACCACTGCTGTGGGTTTGCTCTGCGAATTCCACTTCCCAATTCCCAGCTGTGACTTTGGTTATTGCTGCATCCTGGGATGGTAAAAAATCCACTCTGCGCTGGTTGGGGGAAGGAAAAAAGGCAGGGAAATGGGATTGTGGAGGAGGAGAGGGGAGGAACAACATGGGAAAGTGGAGAGAGAAGGGGAAACAACCCCTGGAAAGAGGGGATGGTCCAAGGGCTCACCCGGCCCTGTCCTGTCCCTGTCCTGGCTCCTCATTAATCCCCATTTCTGATCATAAATTAGGAGGGGCTCCTGTCCCGAGGCACATCCAGAGTCCCACCAGGGGCTGCAGAGCTTCTGCTGGGGGCACCCGGAGAGACCCAGGGGTGTGGGTGTGGATGAGGATGAGGATATGGATGATGTGGATGTGGATGAGGATGAAGATGAGGATGTGGATGAGGATGTGGATGTGGATGTGGATGCGGATGTGGATGAGGATGTGGATGTTGATGTGGATGTCAATGGGATGAGGATGAGGATGTGGGTGTGGATATGGATGTGGATGCGGATGTGGATGAGGATGTGGATGTTGATGTGGATGTCAATGNGATGAGAATGTGGATGAGGATGTGGGTGTGGATATGGATGAGGATGAGGATGAGGATGTGGGTATGGATGAGGATGTAGATGTGGGTGTGAATGTGGATGCAGGTAAGGATATGGACGGGATGAAGATGTAGGTGTGGATGTCAGTGGGATGAGGATGTGGATATGGATGAGGATGAGGATGTGGGTCTGGATGAGGATGAGGGTGAGGATGTGGGTGTGGATGTCAGTGGGATGAGGATGTGAGTGTAGGTGTGGGTATGGATGAGGATGNTGAGGGTGAGGATGAGGATGAGGATGAGGATGAGGATGAGGATGAGGATGAGGATGAGGATGAGGATGTGGATGAGGATGAGGATGTGGAGGGATCCGTGTGTGAGCACTGCTGAGGATCAAAGCAGAGCAGCCAGGGAGAGGAAGGACCAGGGCTGGGGAGGCAGGAATTGGGATGGAGTCACATCCTGGCCAAGCTCTGGAAGGATGCAAGCCCCAGGAATTGGCTCCTACAGAGATGAGGAGTTGTATTTCTGGAGTGCTTCACGAGAGTCTCTGCCTTATAACAGCCAGAAAGAAGTTTCAAGCTGGATTAGAATATGAAATTTGAGAATACAAATACTGGAAGAAGCAGAAATGTAGATAAATCCTGAATCTGTTCCTTTTACCCTTCTTCTGTGCCACCTGGTGCTTTTATTTTTTTTTTCCTTGAGGAGACACTCATAAAACGAATGTTTCAATAAACAGCAAAAGGTCACTTGATAATTATTAGGAACATTTTCATTAAAATGCCCCCATCTCAAACACCTCTGCTGTGATTGCTCCAAAATTAATTACCTTTGCTAAATTAGTTCTGCCAGAAGCTAAATATACCCCTGGAAAACTCAGAATGAAAATTGGCTTTAGATGGGGGTTTTGTGTGGTTTGAATACCGTTGTGAGGAGTAATTTCGGGACAATCTGTCCCATCTGCCTCTGCAAGATAATTGTAAACACAGGTTGTGCTAACAAAGGTAAACACCTGGGAGTGCAGGGAAACAATTCTCAATCAACTCCTCAAATCCACCCCTTAATTCCATGTATTGCTGCTCTTCTTTAATTGGCCCTTTGCTGAGAGAGGAGCAAACCCCAGCACGAGAATATTTTCCTACAACGCAGCAAAATTCATTTGCTGCAGAAAGCGAGAGGCAACGAACCTACAAACCCCATGGGAACCAAGAATCGGGATGAGAGCCCTGTTATTATTTTTATTATGACTTTCTTCAGCACGAAGATCACAGGCATTTACAGCCTGAGCTACAGGGAACATTCAGAAGCTTAAGTGCAGGAAATGTGGTTTGTTCCCCGTGTTTCAGGGGTAATTTTCCTTCACACCTGCACTCCTTAGAAGTGGATATTGTATAAAATAAATGTAGATATTGCTGTAAGGTGGATAATGCAGTTACCAGGCTGTGGATGGAGACACAGAAACCCTGTCTAGACATTGCCAAACTGTAATTCTGCTCCTGAATTCAGCAAATAACAACAAGGGAATTGACTCAGTTAGGTTGGGAAGTAATGTCTGAGCTGATGAAGTCTGGGGTTATCAAAACACCCTAAATAAACACAGAGTGCAGCTTCTGTGGTGTTTCAGGGGGACTTGGAGGGGCTGAAATTCCCAGAACCTATAAATGAGCAAATATACGGTCCCCACACCTTCACCAATCCTCTGTGCTCAAACCCCATCTATCAAGCTGAATAATTCGAGGTTTTTTTGACTGACAGACTTTTCAGCATCAGGTTTTTTATTTCTGTTCAATTTTCATATTTGGCAGTATTATCACGCTGCCAGGAGAGAAGGAATTTCACTTTTAGCCATGCTTCAATGCTACTGAATCAGAACAGCCAAAAAATACCTCCAAACCCATCTGTCCATGGAGAAAAAGAATCAATTTGAAGTTTATTTGTGCACAAACCGTAAATCTCGGAGTTATAAGAAGCAGAGTATCAGCTTCAGAAGCATTACTTCATTATCAGCAGCTTCCATTTTTTCAGTCACAACCACTAAAAATGTAGCAATTTAAAGAAGAATGGGTTTGGGGAGCTTTTGTAAATAACTTGTGGAGTTTTTGATCTTAATACTCCCTTGTTAATACTTGAGGGTTTTATTACGCTCCAATACTCACTTAGTTTGTCTCTACAAGAGCAAAAATCAAAAGTTTTGTTGTTTGTTACTTTGGGTGGTTTTTTTCCCCCTTGAAAAGTTACTGTTTCGTGTTATTTCGTTATTTCAGAATAATGAAATATTATGAATATGATGCTTTAAGAAACACGGTATCTCTTGAGGTTTGAGGAAATCTTTCCATTTCATCCCCAAAGCAGGAGCAGGTCAGGCTCTGCTCTTGATCTCTTGGGGTGGCTTCAGTGTCACCGTTCCCAAATGGCAGCCTTGGCTCCCCCAGCCCCAGAAAAGAGCCAAGACCCCTCTAATGAGGGTGATGCCTTGGAGAGGCTGACTAGAAGAGAGGCCAGAGAAGATGAAGAGAATAAAATGGGGATTTATTGCAGGGCCTTCCATAGGGACACCTCGGGCACTCAGAGCCTCTCCGGGAGAGGCCACACCCAAGATGGACCCCGGGGCACCAGTTTGCTCCACTTGGATCAGTTTGGATCCATTCCCAGATCAGGGTTCATTCTCCAATTCCAATTGCAGGGGATGATGGAATTGAGCCCAAGTCTGTCCCCCCTTTTAGAGGCTCCGTTTCCATCTTTGGGGGCCTGGGCCAACGAGGTGTCCTTGAGTGCAGCCTGGAGAGGATTTGCTGTGTCTGAGCAGGATGGGAGAACAGGAGCTCCCAGCCCGTGGGGAGTTTGAGAGGTCCACGCTAAAGCAGGGCAGGGGCTGAAAAATATAAAAGCTGAATCTTAAGGGATCATGGGGAGTGGGAGGTGTCAGAGGGGCAAAGCTCAGCCCGGATTCAGAGCAGGGCTTTGCAGCAAAGGAGGGACTCAGGGCTGGCCTGGGACACCCCTGGACATCTGTGACCCCTCCAGGAGATCAGCTCATGTCCACCCAGCACAATTCTCAATTTACCTCCTTTTCCAGTCCGAAGTCACACAGCAAATCCAGTCCTTCAACTTTTTCCCCAGTGGAGTTTCAGCCCTCATTAATCACTGCATTACAGCAGGATGCTGTGGAAAAACTCATTTATTCCACTGCAGGGGAAGCTCCGAGCCCTCTGCAAAACACCTCTGCAGCTGCATAAAACACCCCACTCAAATACCAGAGAAAGAAATGAAATAATAGAAATAAATAGAACAGAAATAAATGATGCAAACCCCACAGTCACACACGGGTGTATTTTCACCAGAGATTCTTTACTAAATAGAGTTCTGAAACCTTAAGAAATGGTTTATTATAATGCATTTGAGGGAACTTAAGCTGTCTAAAATTTAAATCAATTTTAAGGCACACCATTCCCGAGGTGCAGCTGACTTGGAGACTGATCTCCATGGCCCTGTGATGAGGAGGAGGGGAAAATGCAGCCTGGGAATCTTCTCTCATATTTAAGAAACACAACTGCTGTGGCATGAAGCCTTTGAACAGTTCAGGGCTGATCTTCCGAGCATTCTGTATCTTCCTTTTCCAGGTATTTATGTACCCGGGAGAAGCAAACTGAATTTGCAGAGCCAGGATGCTGTGAAATGCATTTATGCTGATTTACTGTTGCTATCTATCATTGGGAAAAAGAAAAAAACAAACACAAAAAAAGAGCCTTGACAGAGAGATTTGCATCGCCAGAAGAAGCCTGGTGGATAATAACGACACCATATTTTAGTTACAGAGGAAAAGAAACTTCTGAACTGAAGAAATGGCTGTATATTGTTTTTACAATTGAGTTTACCTCCACTTTATTGAAATTCATAACTCAATAAAGGACGCAGCGAGCTTCAAATATTAAAACGGAATTTTCAGCACTTGAAAAATTCGAGTTTGCTCTTTTATCTACTTGGGTTAATTGATCAACATGACCAACACCACCAGGCACGCTTGCAGGAGCTGAGTGAAGACATTTCATTTTTAAATAATATCGGGTGCTGGGTGGTTTTCAGGCTGCACATTGACATTAATTAAACTCCTCCGGGCCATGCTGAGTTATGTTTTATATGTCCTGGTGCAAGGAGCCAAAAATAGTCTTGATAAGCAAATAGCAAAAGTGAAATACGGATTTAAAAGGTAACAATGAACCCTTGGAACTATGGATTTTAAATGGCCATGGAGCCCGTGTGGATTTCTCCATCAGCTTTTCCGCTGCTTCTTGAAATAGTAATTTTTAAAAATTTAATTTAGGTGGAATTTATCTGCCTGCATGTGGCTTGTACTGTGTGTTCTGGGGAGCAGTGATGCAGGGGGAGCAGAGGTAGAAAAAGGCACAAGGACTTGTGTCCACTTCTGTCCTGGTCTGCAGGGTCTGACCCCTTCGAGGGATGGAGTCTGCAGGGAAGACACTCTTTACCTGACATTAAATATGATTTTCTTTCCCTCTTGGTCAAAAAGACAAAAGTTACCTTGGGATATTATTTCTTCAGCAAATATTATTCCATTTTGCAGGTGTCAAAGCGTGCCTTCATTTTTCCCTCGACTTTTACCCCAGAATTAAATTTATATTCTCCGTATTTCAGTAAATTCAAAAGGTTTTACTATTTTTGTTACAGCTGAAAAAACCCTTGCCTTCTTGGGGTCTTTATTGTTCATTTTATTTATTCAGAGCCGCGTTTCAAACGGGTTTATTTTTATCACGCCAAACCGTGCGTGCACTCAAGCTTTAAAAAGGAGTAATTACAGCTCAACTTCAAGGCTCAAAAAAAGTTTTGATTCAGGCGTTGCAGAGCTCTGAAAGATGAATTTTCTCTTTGCAAAACGCCACTCACGCTAATGACAGCTTTTGCTCATTTTTCTGCCTCTAATACATTTGTCATTCTTGCCAATTAATCTCTATTTTCCTTCATTAGAGAGCAGCCTTCAGAAGTGCTGGTAACTCAGCTCGTGTTTACACTGGAAATGTGTGGAGTAAAGAGAAAAAAGATGATTTTTACGGAGGCATTGGCGGAGTGGGAGCATCAAGCTGTTATTAAAATTGATATTACTTAATGTGATACAGCTGGGATTTGCTGAGGCTATTTGTTCAGGGAAAGAAAAAATAAAGAAAGTAATAAGAAAAAGAGTTATTCAGAGCCCAGTAATCTCCCTGAGGTGTGTTGGGATGGAAAAGAGAGAAGTTTGGTTTTTATTTTTTTTTTAAATCTCTTCACGAATGTGATTTCTGTCCTGCAGACTCACAAAATCCAGGTTGGGCCACACACCTAAAATTTCCTTGTGCTAGAAATTCAGGTGGTGTTCAGTGTCCTGTAGGATGGGGAAATATCCTGAAATAAATCTTGGAAATGCACCCGGGATCTTTTCCTGCTCCTTTCCAATTCTACTGAATCCAGGCCCAGATAATTCCAAGATTGGGATCCCAGCATTCCAAAAACTACAGACACAGCACAGGGAATTTTATCAATTAATTCAGCACCCTGGGATAGGGGAAGGTGTCCCTGCCCATGGCAGGGGATTGAACGAGATGAGCTTTAAGGTCCCTTCCAACCCAAACAATTCTGTGATTTTGTGATTTATGAACTAGAAAACATCAGTTCAGGAAGTTAAATCATTGTAAAAACCTAATTTTGCTTTGTAATTCAGTTCCAGGAATAAAAAGAACACAAAGGTTTAGGTAAAAAAGCTCCGTTTTGGCACCCGTTAAAATCAGTGAATAACGAAGCATTTGGACCAATTAATCTCGTTCTAAACCTCTCCTGGAGCCATCCTGGAAAAGATTGGGTTTGTCATTAATTAAAAACAGATTCCTGAGCCACCAGGTGTGCGGGCTGGGATTCCTCAGCTCCGGATGGAAAAGATGTCCCACCAAACTTAAAATTAAATTATTTACTATGGAATAAATCCTCCCTGTGCCCAGACTGGCCTGACTGACAGTTATTTCTTCAGCCACAGCTGTCACCTATAAAATTCAATATTTCAGCCCTTTTTACCATTTTATTGCCAAGTCAGTTCATTTCTGGGTGCTGGATTGTGACAGAGACAAGAGAATTTAAAACATTAAAGAAATTCTTGTTAAAAAGAGTATTTACCCTTTTATTTGTATACCTTTCTGAACCCGGCAGTGTCAGGTTTACGGTTGGCCTCTATAACCTCAAGAATTTATTGCAGCCCAAAAGATTCCGTGAGGATTTCCCTCAGCTTTACAAATCCTATAATTTGAACAATTTCAGCATGGGTAGAAAATTCTACCTTGCCCAGCACTGGAACCCAACATCTCATCTCCAAATAATAATAATAATAATCCAATAATGATTTTTTTCCTGACATGCTGGTAATGGTTTTAGCTCCTGAAACAGAAATTTTCTGCCTGACTTTTTCTTTCTCCCTCTTTTCCCTCTGTTTCCTTAAATCCATGCCCACTGATTACACACCACGTTCCTTACTCAGACCTGAGCCCGTTGAGAGGAACAGAAAATATCTTCAACTCAGCCCACCCTACGATTCTGTGATATTTCAGTCCATTAAGCGTTGAAATTTTGCTATTTTTTGGTTTTTTCTTGGGGTTTTGTTTGTTTGTTTGGGGTTTTTTGTTTGTTTTTTGGGGTTTTTGGGTTTTTTTTGGTTTTGTTTTTGTTTGTTTTGATTTGGTTTGGTTTGGTTTTTTGGGGCTTTTTGGGGGGGGTTGTTGTTTGAATTCTCTGGGTTTTTTTGTTTGTTGTTTGTCTTTGGTTTTTTGGTTTTTGTTTT
>VYZT01030597.1:71883-135168 GCA_013400735.1 Pomatostomus ruficeps | reverse complement strand
AATAACATTGTTCATGGTGCATAAAGTTAAACCTTGCATGAAGCTAGTGTGGGCTGAGAGTCTTATTTAAAATGACGTCTATTTCAGTTAGAATTGAAGAGAATGGGGAGCTAATTAATTATCTGGATAGTGTATTTATCTTGGTTAGAAACACAGACTTACCAAAATTGATACCTAAAGCAAGACACCCATATGACATCTCATTGCACTGCAGTCTGATGCGCTGGCCCCTTTGCAAATGTAAGCAGGGGGAGCTCCATGGAAATCAGTGAGTTGGTTCCCATTTACCTCAGCAGAGTATGTTGAGCACTAAAGAGCAGAGAAAATACTTGCTTTTGCCAATATCCCAGGAGGATTGAGGGAAATGTATGGTTCAGGGTGCTGCTTTTGCATAAGGTGTTCATGCTTTTGTAAAATTTAAAAATAAACATTACTTTTTTCATGCTGTTTGAGTTTGGTTTTATACATTCCATAGTATGTTCTTCTGTGTCCCATCTTCCCCCAAGATGCCCGCTAATTTTAGTGTTGTGCAGATCATTTGATGTGATCTGTTTTGTTGCCCAGAAGTTTGAGAAAACCATTTTTGTGACACATCCTCCCATTTTAAGGTTGCAGGGACTTCCTAATTTTGAATATTGTCACCAAATAATAGTGTAGAGGCTTAAAAATTACCCTTAGGGAAGTGACTGAAAATAGGATGCCAAATTAAACAAAAAAAAAGCCCCTAAGTTTCCTTATTTGGTCTCAGAAGTGTTAACAATTAGCAATACCATTAGCCATGTAGTTCAGCTTTCACTGGGCACTGTGTGGTGTTAATGTTGTCTCTCATCCCAGAGAATCTGGAGCACTTTTGGCATTAGGTGCAATTCGTGGTTACATGTTGCTGGGTACAGTAAGTTCCTTCATTGTCTGCCAAGTATGATCTCTGTAATCAACTGTATAATATCAAGTTGCACCCATGTTGCACTCCTAGAACCTAAGAGCAAATAGCTACTCCGGATGTCAAGGAGTAGAGAATCAAGTCTGCCATCATAGCAAAATATGGTGTGGTCAATTATGTCTTGCACAATTCTCAGCTGTTACTTCAATCCACTGCTTACATCCTCCCTGGAATCAGAAAATACACTTAAGTATTCAGAGCAGGATTTGTCCCTTGGATGATTAACATATGCTGGGGTAGGCTGTCTCTGCAGGCATCTTTCTCATAACTCTATTCCCCACCGGTAATTAAAAGTACGAATACATTATCAAATCAGATGCATTAGATGATTGGATAGAATAGACTGGATCCTCTGATGTTCAATTTTCTGTTTTGTATCTCTTGCTTCTCAACATCTGGGAAATTGGGGTTGGGTGAGGGAAGGGTTTTGTTACCTGTGTTCTTGCTCAGCTCAAAGCACTGTGAACATGGGCTACTGTCAGACACACACATGAAGCAGGTACTCAAAGACAGCTTTGAAGGCAGTATCTTCTGTAGACTGGTGCTTTTCAAGTGTCTTTATGCTTGGGACTCCTAGGTCACCTCATGAATGCACACACACTTTTTTGTTGACTGTCTGATGTGTCAGTGACATTGCATTTGACATAATTACAAAGATCCTTATTGGTGGGCAAGTTTATGTCTCTTGATCATTGCAGTGCCTGTTGTCCAGGCCCTGGTTAGTGCACACTATAAAACAGTTCCTGCCAGAGCACCATACGGTCAGTGCAGCTTTGAGGGAAAAATCTAATTGCATTTTGATTCAGTATGTGGGAATTGATATGAGCTCGTATGGCATCACTCTTATCTGTCAAATATCAGGTAGGTTTTAGTCTGCTAGGTGAGAAGAAATCTTTGATTTTTGATGTGATTCAAAGTGTTTTCTGTCCTTATCTTTAGCTAGAGAGCTATTGTTCTTGCAGTGGTATAACCTTAATTTGTTTGACAAGAAAACCACTTCTATAGTGCTAGTGTTTTTTGGAGTGCATTTATGAGAGAAAACTAGAGAAGTACGAGAAACAACTTGGGCCAAAAGCTAGAGAACATGAGGTAATTGCTCCTGTAGTTTTTGCCTTTGCCTGTAGATATTGCAGGAGTTAAATGACCACTCTATAACTGTCACTGCTGTGTATTCATTACAGATGCTGTAATGGTATACAAGTGGTGCACTTGTGCATAAGTACATTTTGAAGTACATAAAAATTTGCCTTGTCTTAAATGACAATAAAAAGAGTGATTTATCTAACTACAAATGCTTGGAGTGAAAGTAATGACAAACATCATACTCCTGCATTGGCAGGACTCACTCTGGATTTTCTCATTAATAATCTTCAGAGCTTCTGAATAGCTTCTTGCAGTAACACAAAGCCCTCCAAAGCTGAAAATTGCTGTATAACTGCTAAAAACCTGGTTTTGTGGAGCATCTGTTACTGCTTTGTTTCTTTTTTTTTAAATGTATCTTCAGGTCAGGTGCTTGCTTACTAAATTATTCCAGAGTGGGATGTGTGTCATAGAAAGATCTTGTAATAGCTGCAAGTGAATAGAGTGTTGAAATGAACTCTGGGGTGTTTTACAACCAAGGGTTTCAAGTCCATGGCATCATTTGATACACTGGATTCACCTCAAATGCTGCTCTTGTGCTGCAATGCCTCCAGCGGGGGCACCCACTCTTGGGCACATGGTACAGCAGTCTGGGTCTACCCAGCCTGAGAAGAATTTTCTTCACTGGACAACAGATTCTTGCCTGGAAATTGGTGTCTGACCTGGTTTCCACACAATTGGCAGATGGCACGGGAGTAGTCCCTAGGCCAAGGAG
The DNA here is from genome assembly GCA_013400735.1 of Pomatostomus ruficeps. Classification (NCBI taxonomy): domain Eukaryota; kingdom Metazoa; phylum Chordata; class Aves; order Passeriformes; family Timaliidae; genus Pomatostomus; species Pomatostomus ruficeps. The sequence goes on along the minus strand of VYZT01030597.1, from coordinate 132,373 downwards.
GAATGGGGTTTTTTTGTAGTTCTACCTATTCTCAAAACACCAAACTTGGCAGGGGTGTTGGAACACTTTTTGTTGACAGTGTGAGGTACAGAGTTTGATGAAAATTTGTCCCTGGATTCAGTACTTGTCGAGAGCCTAGCATGCTTTTCAGTTCTTGGTTGCTTGACATAAACCAAATATGTTGGAAATGCTTCAATTAAATAGGTAGAAAACCTACCACATTGTTGGGATTTATTCAGAAAAATGGGATTTTAGGTAGCAGCTATTTCTTTACTGAAAAAATCCCCTTTTTTCCTCTTTGCCCTCTTCAATCACTGTGCATGCCTTTCTGCTCTGCTAGAGTGGCTCCTTGGATGAAGATTGTGATGTGAGTTCAGGGAATAGTTTACTGCTGTCATTTGTCACTGGGGCATCTGAAATTACTTTTTTTGCAGTCTGAAATGCCAGGTAGCAGCCACACAGTCTGAGCAGGTTGAGTAGTAACAGTACTTTTTTTTAATGATCTCAAAACTGGATGTTCTGGATACAATAAACTAGAAGAAGGAACAGCTTTTATTAAATTTTGTCTTCCTGCTTTACAAATACAGAGCTACAAGGACAAACTCGAGTTTTGTAATCTATGATATGAAGGCACACTGTACATTCATAACCAGAGCTTTTGGCTGTGAGAGACAGAGAGTTTACTGCACAATAAAATCACTTTGTTAGAGATTTTATACTGAGCTCTTCTGTGATGATAATTTAATAAAAAACAGATTTTTATATAAATCTGACTTTGGGGTATTTTTATTTTAAAGTCAGGTAACTTTTCTTGCACAGGTAAAATCCCTTTTTGTGACTTCTGATGCTTTTTGGTCTTCTCTAGGTGAAGTTTCACTTATTTCAGTGAGAATTTTCACTAAGGACAGTCCATGATGCTAACAGCATTTTTAAAAGTGTACTTACCATCTAGACCTCACATTGCACACCAAGAAATTTGGAGGATAATAGAAAAATAAGGACCAAAAACTTCAATTTTTTTCTATTTAGTTTGTTGGGGGTTTTTTTGAAGACTTTGCAATGAAGGTATAATTAGTAAAATACTAGAAGTGACAATGTATTTTGAACTTACACAGTGTTGGCTGTGGCAGAGTTCTTACTGAGAAAACCCTGCTTTGTACTGCAGACCAGTGCATGGGTGATTTTTTTTTTCTTGCTTTATGGCATTTTATTAAATCTGCTTTTGATAAGGGATCAGATATGAGACTTGTACGTGCAATGCTTGTAACTCAAACTCTCCTTAATGCCTCTGGTTGCACCAGCACTATGGAATACACCTGTAATATCATCTTGATAAGCAGTTGGCATAAGCTGCCTGTCTCACAGGTCTGTGAAATCTCTTGGATCCAGAAGGCGTTGTCTGAAGCCTGATGAAAGCTACAGAGGTATTGATTTACTAAAATCATTGAGCCGAACAAATAGAACAACAGTTTCAATTCCAAATTAAGCAAGCCTGTACTTTTTTTCATACTCAGACTCACAGGGTGCCTTTCAAAAGTATATTTCAGCACATTTTTGGCAATGAGACAATTTCTCATTCTTTCAACACCTTGAGTCTGACTTTGCCAATGTCTGGTCCAGCCATGGCTACCAGGGAGCAGCACTGGGCTCTCTGCAATTCATGGCAAGTATTAGAAGGTGGCTGTTCAGCTCAGTAGGAGATGCACTAAGGAGAAGGAATCCATTTTCTTTATAATGTGTTTTGTTAGGAATTTTAACTGACTAGGGGATAAGTGGATATTTTAATCTGACCAAAATATTCTTGATATTTTCTTCACATTATCTCTTGATGCATGTTTTCACAGGGAGTGGGAACATGTGCTGTAGGAACAAAGAGATGCACAAAGCATTAGTGGTTTGCTTGCTTTTGCATTGCAAGGATGCTGAAAATAACATGATGTTTTAGCCAGACAAAGGATTTGAGACACTGTTCTCAATTTAATTTTTGGTGTAGCAATTTTGGCAGCATGACATCTTGAGGCAATGCAATTCTTTCTTTGTTAAAACAGCAGCAGAATGCTGTGCAGTGCCTACTTCACTGAGCAAATTTCCCGTTATAAGCATAACACCAGGCACCAAGATTAGTTCTCAACATCATTGTGACCTGGTGAGCAATGCATTCTGGATCTAAATTACAAATTTAAAAGATTTCCATAATCTGCCACGAAATCAATAGGATTAACAGCTTTTTTTTCAGCACAGTGACTAGGCCAGGAGATAAAGATTATTAGCTGCAAAAGCTACGTTTAGGAACTAGGAATTCACAAAAAAAATGAAAAAACAGGTTTTTTGTGTTGTATTTCCTTGATTTAAATATGTTTTAAAAGTCATTGCATTCAATACAACTTTGTCAGCTCTTTCTTCAGCATTGAGGAATAAGGTAAAGAAAAGAAAAATCCCTGAACTGTGCTCACTGAGGTTATTACTTACTGTTCTTTTTGTGCCCTCTGCTATTTCAGTAGCTAAAGCAACCAAATTAAGAAATGACCTCATTATTGCTTATTAATGTTATTTAGTTTAAGAAAATCAGTATCAGGTTTTAAATCCCCAGCTGGAGCCTGTTTCTCTCTGTAGCTTAGATAAAATAGCCATTACAGTTGTGAAGAATGCTTTAGAGAAGAGATTGATGATACGCTCAATCAGAGGTGGAGGTGAGCTTGTTAACTATATTTCTTGATTTCTTCTTTTCAGCTGTTATAATGCAATCTGAATGTTTATGCCAGAATTTCAGGTCTTGAAACTGGAAATTCCGGAGTAAAAGGAGCATTTTATGTTAGCAGGGAGGAATTAATCCACGCCCAGTGGGATGGCCCTCCTGCCCCATGAAAGTTGAAAGAATAAGAAATCATAGCAATACTTTGCCATGACCCACTTTCAAAATTACAATGTTCTTGTCACTGGTCAGTCCTATTTCTTGGGACTGGTTTACCTTTGAGGACTTACGGGATTGACTGAGCAGCAATTTAAAGATGTAAATAAATAAAAATAACAGATGTTGAATATCTGTTCCAGGTGATTTAGTGGGGAAAGTGAAAATTCCCATAGCTGGAAACTGCACCCACTTGCAAAACTTTTTCTAGGTGGCACTTGGATTTAGCAGGTTTCACAGCCTGCGAGCTGTCGCCAGATTGCAGGATGTGGGGATGGACACAGGTGAGTGGTGGTGAAGGCACAGACAGCTGGATGATGCATTTCATTACAGTGTTTCCTTGGGAAAACTTGGAGCCCTTCCTAACTGCTGATGTTTTCTAAGGAAGAGCTAAATAATGTTCTGGCATCAGTTGGAAGGGCGTTTCTGCAGCTCCACCTCCTTGGCTTTAGAACTTTAACTGATGGGCAATTTTAAAATGGCTTTTCTGGTGTCTACCTACCACAAAAGCCAAAGCTGCTCTTTCCAGAGCTCCTCAACACTGGTAAAAGACCACTCTTGGTTGTTTAGCTTTAGGGTATTTCTTACCTTAACAGGGAAAAGAGACCAAAAAAAGACTTAGAGTTTACCTCAAATGGCTACTGTGCAAACTCTGAGAGGTTTGTGTGTTTTCCAGTGGTTTACAGGCAAGGATGAGAGGACTAAACAAGTTTTGAGCAGACACCCTTTCTGCAGTGTGGTGTCATGCCGTAACAATAGTGTTATCCCTCCTGGCACGGCTATAAAGTAAGGAGATTATTAATTCAACAGTAAAAAGCGGAGTAGGTAATTTGTGTTAGTCCTAGCTCTTTGTTAATATTTTTTTCCAAGGAAAAAAATAAAAGACATTTACGAAGTGGTTGGAATACTTGGTAAACAACCAGAAACAAGACTTGCAAGGACTTGGGTAAGGATGACTCTCTCCTTTGATCCTGTTCCTTCTGCAGCTGTGGCAGGCTAATACAGGGCGGGTGCTACATCTGCAAGCTCAGTGCACGATTTGTCACACTGAGGGGCAGGAAATGAGGTCCCGCAGCCACTGCTACCTCCTGGGACATGGTGGTGTGGAGAAACACCAAGAACTGGCAGATCTTTTGCTCTCCTACCCATCCCCAGAGCACCCTGAATCTTCTCGTGCAATGAATATGCCGCAATGCGTGATTTGTACTGTTGCGGCTTTTGCAGTCTCTGGTCTGGGATAAGAGACTGAAATAGTTTGCACAGCATTAAACAGGAATTGTGCTGAATGCTGAAATCAAATGCCAAACCCCAGTATCTTACTCATTAATAAGGTCTTTTTAAATTTGGGATGTAATTAGCTTACATCATAAAAAAATTCTAGATAAGCATTTTCTAACAAACAGCTGAAAAGCAGCCACATGGAAATATTCATAATTGCTGGAAATAGAGCTAAAACCATTTTGCTTAAAAATCTTCTAACACAACTGCTGTTGTGTTAGCCAAAAAATCAGTGTTTGTTTTAGCTATGTATATCTGGATATACACACATGGGCACTTATCTTCCCAATCATGGGGCTGCACTTTTTACCTTATCTACAGCTCTTGCAAAGTAAATTGTAAAATCCCCAGCATCTTTCTGGTGTTGTTCATGAGCATTCCCAGATACGCCAGTTTAGCTGTCTGTGTGCAAGCCCTAAAGCCTTTGTCAGCTGCACAACAGCTCTTCCTTAGTTTAGACTCTCTCTGAGCCACAGGAGGGAGATTTTTATAACATCACAGAACTGCCCTGTCCTGAAACTCCAGAGCACTTGGAGTAGTACAGTGCCAATGATCAGCGGGTTTTATGAAGTGTTTATGTAAGTATTTTATCACTCTCTAATGAAGATTAATGATGTGACTGTACCACAGCCAGCAACAAAAAATACTACATATAGAAGTGTTTTGAAAAGCCAGCAACACCTCAGGGTTGAGGCTGGTGGCTCTCCCCCGAAAAGCTCATCATGACACAGGGTCAAACCCCTTCACCTTGTCCAGAGGATGAGCATCCCCACAGGGCTGGCACTCACCTCTCCACTCCACCCATTCTCTGTTTCTTCATTCCCAGCCTAACTCTCAGCTCATGCCCATTTCTTATGGAAAGGATCGACCAATCTGGTTCCTGCTGCGGAAGCTCTGGCCCAGGCAGGAAAACATGCCAAAACCTCACCAAGCAACAGGGAAACATGAGCAGGTTTGGTCTTGGTGTCACCCGGGCTGCCTCTGAAGAGCACTGGCTGTGCAAGGAAGGTCTACCCCTTGCCTGCTGGCAGCCCTGCCTTATCTGCCCTGCCATCCTTCCCATCAGCTCATTCTGCTTGGCTCTACCCATGACTCAGTCTATTAAATTGGCGTCACATTTTATTACAAACCTGAGCTGATTAATTACATGCTGTTAGGCAAAAAAAAATGCAGGGCAGTTGTAGAGGGGAGTGGTGATGCAATAGAGGTGCCAACAGAAAAGCTGTCACTTCTGGAAAGGGAGAGAAAGGGATTAAAGAGCTAAACGTAACCAGAAGAGTTGCTTTCCTAAGTGGATCAGTCACTGGAGGCATTGGGAAAGCCTGGCCTCACAGGCCTGCCGCCATGGGAAGCACTGCCACCCACCATGCCAGTGCCTTGCAGCCCTGGAGACATGGGGAGCTCCTTGTGCCTTTTCAAAAGTAGTCATTGCCATCTGTGCTAATTAAAACAAAAAATGGTGATGCGTTTTAGACAAGATTTTGAAAGTTCTTTAAATGAGGAGCATCTGAGCTGGTATGGGGGGATCCAAAAGAGGGAGAGTTTGGAAACATGGTGCTTTCCTCCTCTGCCCAGCAGTAAAGCAGGGGGAGGAAGTGCCCACTCATCCTGGCTTTCTGTTTGGGTCAGCATCACTGACTGTGCAGCCTAATCAGAAAAGGTCAAGGCACCTCTTCCCAGGAAGAGATGGGGAGTTCCTGGCAGCTCTGTGTCTCAACTGGCACCTGTGGGAAGGGAGGACATGCTCCATCCCTCCATGGGGAAAAGCAATCATGAGTGAGGTAAAGCCAAGGAGGATGGTGACTTTCCACTGCCAGATCTGTCTCTTGGGGCACAGGCTGGGCTTGCCTTTCTTTCAAAAGATGGTGCTCTCTCTCTCTCTCTCTCTCTCACACACACACACAAACACACACACACACACATACAAAAAAGCACCCTTAAAAATAATTTGGAAATTTTGGGTCCAAGACAAAGGGTTAGTGGTGTAGTTTAAGAAGCCAGGAACATCAGTAGATGAGAGCATGAGTCATTCAAGAGGCCTTTTGCAATGGGGAAGTCGGTAGGTATCACACTGAAATTACCATGGGTGGCAGCTCACACCCTTTGAAGTGCTGGCTAAGCCAATTTATTTTTTGCTATACATGTTTGTTACTCGCACTTGAAATCACACAGAAAAAATCCACTTCTGCTTGCTCTGTAAAATAGCCTGTCTGCTTAGTGCTTGAGCTGGTTCACCCTGGCTGGATGCCCAGTGCCCACCAAAGCCACTCTATCACTCCCCTCCTCAGCTGGGGCAGGGGAGAGAAAATGCAACAAATAGCTCATGGATCAAGATAAGGGCAGGGAGAGATCACTCATCAATTACTGTCATGGTCAAAACAGACTCAGCTTGGGGAAATTAGTTTAATTTATTGCCAATTAACACCAGAGTAGGGTAATGCAAAATAAAAACAAACCTTAAAACACTTCTCCCCACCCCTCCCTTCTTCCCAGGCTGAACTTCACTCCTGATTTCTCTGACTCCTCTCTCCCAGTGGCACATGGGCACAGGGACTGAGGGCTGCAGTCAATTTATCACATGGTTTCTGCCTCTCCTTCCTCTTCTAAAGGGGGACTCCTTACACGCTTCCCCTGCTCCAGTGTGGGTTCTTCCAGGGGCTGCAGGTGGATCTCTGCTCCAGCATGGTCCTACATGAGCAGTAGGGGCACACCTGCCTCACCATGGGCTGCACCAGGGGCTGCAGGGGAATTTCTGCTCGGGCACCTGGAGCACCTCCTCCCCTCCTTCTTCACCGACCTTGGGGTCTGCAGAGCTGTTCCTCTCCCATATTCTCACTCCTCTCTTCTCTGGCCACAGTTTGCTCCTAGGCAGTGTATTTTCCCCCTTCTTAAATCTGTTATCCCAGCAGAGCTACTACTGTCACCAATGGTCTCAGTTTGGCCAGTGGAAGGTCCAACTTGGCATTGGCTCTGTTGGGCATGGGGAAAGTTTCTGGCAACTTCTCTCAGAAGCCACCCCTGTAGACCCCTGCTATCAAAACTTTGCTGTGCAAACACAATACATTCTGTTTTCCAATGCCATATGGAAGTGGAGTAAGTGGAAGGGAAAAAATCCTTCCTGAACCAGCACTAAGCTCTCAAAGCCAAAGCCATGGTCTCGCTAACTCTGGAGAGGCAGCACAAGTCTCCTGTGTGGTAGATGTGTACTTGCAGAGCTCTCCAACAAGCCAAGGCTGTGTGCATCTTGGGGCCAGTTCCTTTAGCGTTTGCCCATGCTGGATAACTTCCCCCTGCGGCCCTGCACTGTCTGGTAGATGTCTCAGAGCCCTGGCTAAAACACAGCTAGAAATGGCACAGATTTTGAATGTGTTATTAGCAAACACAGGTGACTCACTGCTTTCAAAACAGTGGTGTTATCACTGTCTCACTTACAGAGAGCACAGGTTCCGTGTAACAGAGGAGCCCACAAAGAAATGCACGTCATCGTGTGGTGGGTGCATTCCTGGGCACCAGCACTGCAGACTGGCATCAATGGAAAACCTTCAAAGCAACTGAAAATATCATTGGATTAGGGAATATAAAATTTTAAAAATGTTTACATGCTTCCTGTAGATTTTTTACTTCAGGAAATAAAATTTAAAAGAAAAAGGTTTTTTCAACAATTTATCATATTTTTGCATAGAATTATAGAACAATTTAGCCTAGGAGGTCTCTCTGGCAACCTTCTGACCCAATTTCCTGCTTGGGTCAGGACCAATTTCAATTGACCAAAAAGTTCCTCAGATAACCCCTTTCCATTACTGAAAATGTGCCTTACCAAACATTCACTCTTTGGACACCTTGACTAACCCAGGGACTGGACAGAGGGAGGTCAGAGGTGTCTCAGCTGTGAGTGGAGAGGGTCAACCATAGAGGATCTGAAATAAAAGGTTAGGGAGAGGGTTTGAGACTCAACTGGCCAATCTTTTGCCTACCTGAACATAGAGACAGTCTGGTTATCTTTTAAATCATGACAGACTGAAAGCCAGCTACTTGCTGGAAATAATGATGATTCCCAGCAAAAAAGCGCAAAACTTCATCCACCAGTATGGTTCAGAAATTGAAAATTCAGAATCTGGGATGAGAACAGGGCATATGACGCCCAACTCCAGAAGCCATGACCAAAAGCTCCACAAGAAAAGATGTTAAAAAAGGAGGTGAACTTACAACATAGCACCAGGAGAGGCCCAGAAGCCTTTTAAGGTGTATTTATACAGAGATCGGTATTTTTTATGAAATATCCAACAGACCAGAATAGAATCGGTGCTCCCAAAGAGAAACAGGACATACTAAGGGGAAAGCCTGATAGATGTACCTGAAAAACAACAGGCAGCAGCAACATCCTACTGAGGAGAAGGGTGAGAAGAGGTAGACAGATAAACAGATAGAAATATCTATTTCTGTCATGCATTTAGAAAGAAGCAGGATGGTATTTTCAAGCATAATGAGAGAAGTGATCTTTTTTTAGCTGCTAAGTTATAAGTGAGGACATTAAAAATCTGTGTTAGACATAAACAGGTTTAAGTCTTGCTACATACTCGGAAGGCATGGAAAATCTGCCAAGGATATAATTGACCTACTCATCTTCATTTTGAGAACATCCTGGTGTACCAGGGAAATTCCTGAAGTCTGACAGAGCATTAGCATTAAGCCACTGATAAAAGGCGTAAAGATTAGCATGCTAATGGTACAGCATTTAGTCTGACATCAACTCAAGACTGACAAGATTGCTGACAGAGGGATTGGACTGACAGATGACGGGAAGAGCAACTAACGCTGCTCAACATCTCAGTGAAAATGTTATTGGTAAGTTGTATCAGAAAGAGCAGATAACTCTGGATGGGCAGGGGAGGAGGGAAAAAATGAGAAACAACAGAGGACACGTCAAGGGCAGAGGAGGAGAAGGAAGGGGGCAGGGGAGGACGTACTCCAGGAGGTGAAGCAGATGTCCACCCCACTGGTGAGGATCCACACTAGAGAAGATGTATCCTGAAATACTGCAGCCCAGCAAGGACCCCATGCTGGAGCAGGGGAAAAGCATAAGAAAGAAAGAGCAGCAGTTATGGACTGACCCCAGCGTTCATTCCCACATCTCCCTGTGCAGCCTGGGGGTAAAAGGAAGTAGGACAGTTGGGTATGAACCTGAGCCAGTGAGAAGTGGGAGAAGAAAGGTGTTATTTTAGTATTTCTCTTTGTTTCTCACTACCTGAATCTATTTCAATTGGCAATGACTTAAAATATTTCCCCCCACCTCCATCAAGTCTAGTCTGCCTGTGATGGTAACTGGCAGGTTACCGAACTCCCTGTCCTTCCTGTGACACAAGACCTTTCTCACACATTTTCTGAGCATGGTGGGGGTGTGAGTGAGTGAGCAGCTGGGAGGGATTTTGTCTGTTTGGGAAGGTTAACCCACCACAAACAGACCATGGGAAGCAAAAAGCAAATACATTAACTAATTTAGAAAAAAACACCAGATGACTTACAAAGCTAATAAATAAAGGGTAAGGAGGCCAGCCATGGGGATATATTCTGGCTTCTCCCAGGAGCCTGTCCTTGGATGCCATAGGTTGGGGGCCCATTGCCACCTCAGGCTATTCCAAAAACTGAAATTGAATGCTATTGGCAGACTGATTTTCCTTACAGGTATTTTTGGCTTTGTACCCATCTACTATATTAAAAGAAAACCTAGAAGTTTGTCTTGAAGTATTGATTTTTAATCTTGTTTGCCCTTCACGTTTGATTTAACTAAAGAGAAGGAGGTCTTATAAGGGTTTGCAACTGTTTGCATGTGCTGTGCTCACTGTAATCCACCCCCTGTGTACCTTAACTACAAACACAAGGCTTTCCAGAGAGCTGCTGCCAAGGCTCCAGGGCCAATAAAGAGCTGAGATATGTTTTCCAAAATATCCACTAGAGGGTACTCAATGACCTCCTAGTGGAGACAGGTTTGCAGTCTAGCGACTGGGCGAGGGAAGCCAAAAGAAAATGTCCCTGACAGTTGCATTAACAATAGCAGAGCACAGTGCAGCACTGGAAAACACACTAAGAAGGACTGTCGGGGAAAGAAATGTTGGACGAGCTTAAATCCATCAGGACCATATTTTTACCACAGCTCCAGTGGCCCCAAACTGCCAGATGGAAATGGGGCATTGAGAAATGGGGGTTTGTTGCCCTTTCCTGGGAAGTGAGACAATATTCAGCCCCACTGTGCGACTGGATGTGAGGCTGGCTGGAGCCCACTTCACATACCTGGGGCAGCATATTGCTGGGATTTCTTTCTTTGTTTCCTTCTTTTGCTGTCTGACCTGCATTTGGGGTGACCTCTGTGCAAGCTGGTTTGATACAGATGGGGTTTCTTGGGAAAAAAAAGTGCATTTTTTCATACTGCTGGCCATTGAGAGAGTTGATGTGGGATACTGTGGTATAACCACCCATCTCATAAAACAGCAGGGATTGTTATTCCATAGGGATTTTTTTTTTTTTGTGTTAATCACTCATGATCTGTTTAAATGGCTAGCCGATGACTGTTCTTTTTTGCTAGAAAATGAGATAATTTCACCTTGCAAGTAAGACACAAACAAAGGCTTTATAAACCCACCAAATCCCCCGGTCACAAATTTCTGCTTGCTTTATTCCAGGCTTTTATTTCCCCATTAAAATGTTACAAAGGACATGTAAAATGCTAGGCATGGCCTCAGAATGCTGGTCCTGCAAGGATATGCCATTTATCTTTTGCCTTCCGCTTCCCATAAATCAATAATAAGCATCTTATTTCAGTGTTGAAAGAGAAGATTTTTACTATCCAGCAGGACATCTGAGTTATTGACCTTGAACACTAATCAGTATGTTTCAATGTTCTTACCAGGTTTAGAGCTGAGGCTAAAAAAAATCTAATTAAATCAGCAGGGGGCATGATTTCTTCAAAATATCACAGGATTATCCACCCATGTGCTGGGTATTCTTTCTTTTTCACAGCGCAGAGCTTCCCACCAATGCTATTTCTAAAGATCAAATATGTTTTTCCTGAGTTAACCTGTTCAGGCCCTGAACTTCCCCACAGGGAAACCTCAGGTCTTACTGACATAGTTCATGCTCCTGCAAAGGGATCCTCTGCCCTAGCAATTGTTCAGTCCTCCAGGGCATTGCTTAAATCATCCTGGAGTCCTTTTTTGTTCTTTTCCCGAATGTCCCAATCGCCTGGGGACAGCCCAAGCCTTGGCTGCTTTACCATTACCTTGCAGAATGCTGAAGAAGTGCTGATTCACTGCCATGGGTCAAGGGGACCAAGACCAAAGGTTCTGGTGGGATGTAGGAGGCTTGCCTGAACCCCTGAAATCCTTCTTAGCAATAAGCAAATTGGAAACTCTCCCCCTCAATATTTAGCTTGTTCCCCATTATATCCCATTGCAAACACTGTATTGAAATACACCTTCAGATCAGATTCAAAAGTCAGGCATAAAGCAAAGGTATGGTCAAGGGTAAATGTAGGTGAATAGATTTTATCTACTTTTAGCTCAGGTTAATGAAATATCCCCATCTCTCTAGCACATTGGCTGTGTGTACTTGCCATTTCTTTACCAGTTACACCACTGGATGATTTTCACCTGCAGAACAGGCAGGCAAAACCAGTGAACGTGCAGAAGGTGGTCAGTGGGATGGTGCTCTAAGGTGGAACACCGTCAGGTCTGATGCCCACAGCAGTACAGACAGATGACAAAAGCAGCTGCCTAATAAGGACATATCCTTATTTTCTGTATGTCACCCTGGATACTTGATCCAAAGGCTCATGCCATTTTCATTGGAAATTCTCATTCAGACTCCATCTCAAGTTCTCGGAAATTCAAGTTCACCTTCAGTCTTTGATCAATAGAGAAGAAGATTTTCTCCTTGGCATCATCAATGATTGTACATAAATTTGGAGGCTCAGATTGACTGAATTTGCTTTGTCTTGCTGTAAAAATTGGCAATAAAGACACAGCTATGTCAGTGAATCAAAGTTCAGCATACAGAATAACTCTAAATGAGTGGCTCTTCACAGTTTATAAAGCAACATATTAGTTATTTTGGTAATTACACGGTGTCTTTTTGTTTCATGCAGATTCCCTGCCTTCACTCTAATTAGGTCCCTTTGCTTCAGCATTAGACGCCTTTCATGTGCATCTCCCCCCTTCCGGCTTTTTGATACCTCAGAAAATGAAATGGGACTGATAAGGGGCCTGTCTGGGCTTTGTTCCACAAGTCTGAGTGACAATACAGTATTTTGGTTTCTGCGAAGATCCTGTCAGGAGGAAATCTGCCCTCTCAAGCAGACTTCCCAGAAGACAAAGAACTTCATCTTTGCTGCTTCCCCAGGGAATACACAGGTGTGGATTAAGGGACACCAACCCTCTTCTCATAAAACAGGCACTCTGAAGTAGACACATCTTACTGCCAGTTGCTAAAAAACCTTAGTGATGCAATTTTAAAGAGCTATTAAATGCTGAGAAAAAAGTAAAATGTACAAACAACTATTTTCCACTTGGAAAATGTTTTCCAACCATGTTTAATGAAAAGGCAGAGGGAATATGTCTTGGTTTGGAAGACAAAGGTGTTCAGGAGAAAACGCTCAGGGATGAGCGCCTCCTCCCAAGGGAAAAGGGCTTCCCCTCTTCCCTCTGCCAATGAAACAAATTAACAACAGCAAATGAAAGTGGAGAAAAAACAAGGTGACTATTTATTAACACAAAACCTCCCAAAAACTATCTATTAACACAAAATGAAAGTGGGAGAAACAAAGAGAACAAAACAGGAAAAAGGCTGCCTGCAAGGAGCCGATGGCACAGTGGGCGGAGCTGGTGGATCTTGGTGACTCCGCCTCCTCACTCACGGGCATGCCGTTCCTCGCAGCTCGGACGGGCCAGGGCCGCCCCGCTAGGGCCACCCCGCAGGCTCCCCAGTCTGGAGAGACAGGAAGGAGGGTCGGGAGCCCAGCGGGAGGGAAAGGAAAAACAAACAAAACCTCTTTCAAACTAGCACGGGACAGAGAGCCGTCCCCTCACGAAGTCTCGGTTGAGAGCTGCCCACCTGCCGCCTCTCCGAGAGCCATTGCCCCCCTTGGCCGTTGGGCCGAGCCGCTTTTAGAGCTGCCTTGCATGTGCAGATTAGGTTAAACCGACCCCAGCTCAGGCCCCACCCCTCGGGTCTGTCCTAAAGGTACCGCGGCAGTGGGCATTAAGCAGGCAGGTAAGGAATAAAGTGGTTTCATAAAGTCACCCCAGGACAGGATAGAAGGTGGGCTGCAAAAATCTCTTTTTACTTTCATCCCGATCCCCCCAACTAATGCACATGTAACTCCCCTCCTACAGACATATGTGCCAACAACTTCCTGGGGACATGCAGGTCTCTATCTCCTGACTACTCAAGGCCTGCAGATCAGGCAGAGAGAAGCTTATGCCTGTCCACAGCCCCTCTGGCACTTCACTGCAGACATTTGTGCTAAATGGGTTGACTGGGCTGGATTGCTCAGTAATGACATGTGAGCCAACTGGAGAAGCAATGGCCACGGGAAGAGTCAATTGTCCCATCCTCCAACATTGGCAATGTCTGGGTATTCCCAAGAGGAGAATAAATGAAGAGGACACACACAAGCAAAAACCTGATTTATTAGCTTCATGGTTAAGGAGAGAAACAGATATTCAATATTTGCCCATCATAAAATCCATAAGGGCAAACACTGATCTCTTCTCTGTGGTGCCCAGTAACAGGACCCGAGGGAATGGCCTGAAGTTGTGTCAGGAGAGGTTTAAATTGGATATTTACAGGAAGGTTCATCCCACAGAGGGTGGTTGGGCACTGGAACAGGCTCCCCAGGAAAGCGGTCACAACACCAGCCTGACAGAGTCCAAGAAGTGTTGGGACAGTATTCTTGGGCACATGGTGTGATTCTTGGGAATCGTGCAAGGCCAGGAGTTGAACTCAATGATCCTTGTGGGTCCCTTCCAACTCAGCATATTCCATGATTCTGTGAATATTTAGGTGTTATTGGTAGTTTTTGGCTATTTCCTTATATCCAGAGCATTGCAGTTTCTTCTCTGAGATAGTTTCTACCAGTGCACAATCTTACCAAAGGCTGCAAGTGTTTAAACCCCTTTTTGTCCGTGGCTGTGGCAGAGGTTGATCTGTGTTGGTGTCTCTCTTGGGAGGCTGGTCAAGGGAGGATGTACTTCTGCAATGATGGATGCAAGGTCAGTTTGTGCTCTGTGAAGTCTCCATGACATAGAGCAAGTGTTGAAAGCTGGACTGTTCTTTCAAGATGAATGGAAAGCCTCCAGCTACTTCTGCCTCAAGGCATAAGTAAGAAGACGTTTTCCCTGTGCTCATTTGTTTGCTGACCCTTCTCTGAAAACCATCTGTTTCAACCTTGTGTTTAAAGATTAGGTGACCAAAACTGTCTAAAGCATTTGAATACAGGAGGACTACTGACTCATTAAGTGTCATTTTCTCATTTCTCTACCCAGTCCTTTCTGTGTTTTGCTGAAGATGCCGAGATCAGAGCCTGCTGTTGAACTATAATCCCAAAGGTTGTCCAGCTTTTCTCCAAAATAGACAGATTGACAAAGACATGAAGAAGGGGACAGGACAGTTCAACATATTTCTGTGAAGGGTCATTATCTCATACTGACAACAGCCAATTTTCTTTGTTATCTTGTTTCATAAGTGCCTTTGTTTTGCCAGCTTTTCCTGGAGTTTCCCTAGTTCAGGAAAGACAGATTTACCTAAAAAAAATGCTGTCCTCTGCAAATTTTTACCCCTCTGCTATGTAATTTTGAGATCTCTAAATGTCTTTTTAAATGGTTGACAGGTTTGCATTCTTCCAGTCTCTTATTTCAGTTTCTGCTTTTACTAATATGTGTTTCACTTTTTTTTTATTTGCTTCAGTTTTGTTTTCCTCCTGTAAAAAGCTGAAGAAATCTCTTCTACATAGCCCCCGATTCTTAGCCAAAATCATAGCTGGTATGTGATGTGTGGGTGGATATACAAACTCTTGAAAGTCTCTGTAACTTATTATCATGTGAACCACTTCCCATTGTACTCTTTATTTAGCAAAATTTAATGGCATTGCTTGTTTTTCAGTGTTTCAATATGTTTCTCAGGAAATAAGTTATGTACAAGATGATCATCATGTAAAATACTTAAGAAAGTCCAGATCTGTGCTTGAAACCTGCCTGGCACCAGTCTTTGGCATAAATATATATATATATATATATTTACAGACACATACAACCACACACACTATATATATACACACTGTATATCTCATGTATCCTCCAAAAGAGAGCCACTGCATCCAAACCATCTGTGGGAGCAATGCCATTGGGAGCAGCAGAGATTAGCCAAGATATTCCGGGCAATGTCCTTGCTTTTGCGGGAGAACAAGCATGTTGAGCTGGAGCAAACCCCAGACTTTATACCATGGTGCTCACACCTTTTTCACACCACTCTTAGGGGTCACCCACACCTGGGATTTCTATATTTTAGCCACCAATTTGGCAGTTCAGGGCAAGAGCTCCAGGATATGGAAACCAGAAGGAGAAGCAGCACAGTGGGGAGGGGAGTTGGGCAGGCTGAATCTCACGGGGACTCCTCTTGGGTTTGGAACCCTGCAGCAGAACAGCATTCCCTTTGATATATTTTGTCCCAGTTTTAAAACCCGAGGCTGTTAAGCTGGCACTCATCTTATCATACACAGCCACTGCGCTAAATTTTTGAAGCAAAATGGGAGATATTACAGCAGAGATGGATTTCTTGATCTACTAGATTATGTCGTCATGTTGATGTATGGACACCCAGGAACGCATCTGTCTTGATATACTCATTCCTTGTGGGCAATGGTCTCTTCGTTTTCCAACTTCTCAGCAATACAGGCCATTAATTAAAATGTATGGCTCTCTCAAGTGCTATTTTAGTTGCATTTCAAGTCCAGTTTAAAGAGCTGGCAAATAATAAAACTGAGATTATGTCCATTTTGAAATGCTGAGAGATATAGGGGGAACAGACAACTCCTGCAATTAATCTGCAGCCCCACACTGCTCAATTCCTGAGTGTGCCATTTGTTTGATTAATGGATGGGGGTTTTTTCTGTAAAAATAAACAATTTTAATATTGTTTTCTGTCAGAAACTATTTGTGCCTTGCTTGTGGACTAAAGAGAAACTTCTTTAGCATGTCTCCTACATGCTGGTGTGTTGCACTGTATGGACACAAAGAAAAAACATGTAGCTGACCAGGTTGAGGAGCCAAAAGAGAAGAGCCAAAAGAGAGAGGGCAGAACTCTCTGACCTTTATTTATATGTTCTTAGAAATCACCGTGGATTGGAGGTAGAAATTACCACCTCTCAATCACACTGGTCAAAGGAAAAATCCATCACATGTCTCCGCCTAGGAGAATGGAATGAAAACAACAAGGACAGTTAGCAAAAACATGGCCATGTTTACAACAGCATGCATGAGAAAGGACTACAGCAAAGATAAAGATTGAAGAACTGCAAAACTCAAGACAACACTGGTGAAATCATCAATCAGAGCAGCTTCTCCCGACCTGGAAGGACAAGAGCTCTTCCAGGCACACTGCATGCATGTGGCTCCGCTGCCTGCTTGTTTGTGGCTCTATTACTCCATTGCCCGCCCTGCACTTCCTCCTCAAGGAATCTCCCCTGGCCATTACTTCTCATCTTCCTTTTCCCTTCACGTTTCCTCCTCCCTCCCATTTTGATTGGACGGGCAGTGTGGAAAGCCCATGTGCCCAGCCGGGGCAGCCTGAGGTGCTGCAGGGGAGCTCGGATGGCCAGCAGTTGGCAAAGGTTCAGTGCCCCATCAGCCACAGTAACAGGGTAGAGGTTCGCATCTCTAGCTCCCAAACGTGGTGGGACCATTAACACCTTCACTTTCATATTCAGATAGCTGTGATCACACCCCACATTTCCAATGGTCCTCCTGCCACCCCCTCCTGCCCCACAGATGCTAGGACCCACTGCAGAGGGGCCATCTCTACAGGGAGATAAGAAGCCCCCAGAGGTATGTGCAAAGACCTGGATGTCACTGTCATCTCATGTGGCCCCTTTCAGGGGGATCTCCAAGCGGCCCGTCTCATTCCCACTCAGCATTCATCAGTAGAGCTCTAAACTTTCCCTTCTTGGCCAGTGTTGTCTTGCCAGGGTTTTCTCTTGATAGAGAGATTAACTAATTATGTTGTGGTCGAGCAGCTGCATCCTACTTCCAGTCGCCACCGACTCCATCAGAAACACCTCCCAGCAGCATTTATTCCCATATGCCACTTTACTCTCTTAGCAGGAAAATCAGGAGAAAGTTGTGGGATTGAAAGTTCTTCTTAGACCTCACAGTACCTTTTCTTACTACAGAGAGGTGCTGAATATATAGATATATATTTAAAATAAAGGAAGAGCTTTCCAATAAGAAGGTCTACTTCTTGCTCTTTGTGCCACTTGCTTCTCCAGCCTCACTTCTTTTGGCTTGGCTGGTGCAAAGCAGCTGGAACCCAACCTCAGATTAAGTTCATCCTCGCAGAGAGGTTTCCAGGACTGGAGCAAAGCTGTACAATCTGCTTGCAAATGCAGCAGAGGAAGGCTTGCCAAGCAGTTTAATTTCTGCCAAGGTGGTGCTTCTGGCTTCAGGAAGCTCCTGATTGTTTCTGTAACCTGGGGCATGACACGGGTGCTGTTGGCATGATTGATTTATGTTTCAGCTCCATCTTGCCTCTGTGAACTTAGAAACAAGCCTGCATCTTAACCATTTCTAAAAGGTCACTGGCAGCATTTCACAGCTTCACAAAGGGATGGTGATTTACAGAGTTTCAAGCGGCTAAAGGTTATAGAGGATGAAGAGGCACATCCATTTATTTTAAAGTCAGTATTGATAGGTATTTGTGGGAGCTGTAGTTTCAACAGAAGTAACTGTATTCACTCCTTCCCTGCTTACGTGTCCTGAGCAGAGCAGACATATCTACCTATTGATTTCCTATTCACATGTATCAATATTAGGGCTCCTACCTCATGGTTGTAGAGGAAGTGTTTTTCTTTTTTAACTATTAGTCTGAGAGTGGCCCAT
Source organism: Pomatostomus ruficeps (assembly GCA_013400735.1). Taxonomy (NCBI): domain Eukaryota; kingdom Metazoa; phylum Chordata; class Aves; order Passeriformes; family Timaliidae; genus Pomatostomus; species Pomatostomus ruficeps. The sequence continues at coordinate 114,046 of VYZT01030597.1, read as the reverse complement.
TTGGATGCAGCTCACTCTGCACCCTCATGAATTTTATAACACTCCTAGGAATAAATAGATTAGCCCTGTGTTTAAGAGTGCAGCTGATATCAAAAGTGATGAGCAGATGAAGAGAGACCATTGATTTTGTCAGGAAGAATCTGTGTGATACACATATGAGCAGCTGAAATGGGGAGTGCCTGATGCCTGCTGTGGCATCCCGTTACCAAGTGTCTGCCATGCTTATCACACACGAACGAGGTGGGGTCAACAGGTTCCTTGCCAACCCTGGAATTCTCGTACTGGGTCTTCCCATTTTCCATTTGAATCACAGACCTTTAGACTGTTTTGGCAGACACAATTATTAATTTTTTTTTTTTAAATCCTGGTGCAACTGATATTTCTTTGGCTTGCACTGTATAATAGCTTTGCTGTCAATTTCATTGCTTGTTTCATAATATTTGGTCTGACCTGACACCTATCTGTTACCTGGGAAAGCTCGTCCTCTTCACTGGAGAAGAGCATTCCTGACTTAGACAGTAGTAGACTCCTGATTTAATGAGATTTCCTCACCATCTTTTATCAAGATGAACAAGAGACAGCTAATACAGAGAAGAGCATGCCCAGTACTTACTAGACAATTTGAATTTGTCTAGTATTCCTTTAAATATTTTAATCACATGAGTGCAAGGGGGAAGCTTGGTCTCATTAATTGGTACACTGAAAATGTTCATGGATAAGCTCCTGAGGGAAGAATTGCAGGGCATGGGTTATTTTAAGCAGCATTTGCTTGCCTATGCAGAACTGAAAATACTTGTGATCTACAACACTTGACAAATAAAAATTTGAGCAATTACATGAAGACAAGAAAACCTGTGTATTCTGTGCTGAATTATAAATCATGCTGCATGGACAGGTGCAAGGGAGCAATTGCACTGGCTAACAAAAGGCCAAACAAGTCTAATTACGTAACAATGGCCTCAAATCCAACTTTTAATCTCCTCTCAGATCCACGTCACTGTGAGGAAGGGAAAATCTTTGAATGTTTAATTCACCATCAAGCATTTAAAATGTATTAAATAAATTAAACACCTGGGAGCCTTAAGAAATTAAAACCTGTGCTATTTTGGACAAATTAAAGTTGGCTCTGAATAAATGTTAGTTTCCCTTTCATATGTTGCCTCTTAACTTGTTAACACATGTAATCCCAAATCCTTTCCCATTGCAATGCACCTTGATAGGTTTGGTTGCACCAGTCAGATGCTGATATGGGGTACAGTCAAATTGCTTTAGCATATCCTAGAGAGATGTGTAGGGTTACTGAAAGGACATTGTAGGTCGATGATTTTCCATAACTGGCCAGCTGATTTACTTACTGACAACACCAGCTATGTTGCCTGCCAGGTTGCCATTTGACAAAAGTCCCCTTAGATGGCTCCTGTTCTGCCCTGTCTCTCAGCGACCCCAGCTCCATGTTACCTCCTCAGTGTTGCCTCCACAGCTTTTGTGGGACCATAAAATGATACTGATATAGGCCTTAAGTGAACCTTCTTTAATGGATTCTCTTAGACAGATAGATTCCTCAGTGTGGGTCATTGTATGGCCCCAGATGCAGGAGTACTGTGATTTTCCCATTAGCTGTAAGAATTGGACTGGCCCTCACCACTTCAACCTCCCCCACGTTGCCTGAGTGATCCTGGACATTGGCTACAACCCACAAGAGTCCATATTAGAGGTTTTCTCAGATATAATTTCCAGGCTGATTTAGAGGCACTTGAAAGAGGCTCTTTGGGACGTACCTCTAGAAAGGAGTCACTTTGGGACAGCTTCTTCTGACCAAAACCAGGACACCCTCCAGTAATGAACTGGAGAGGACCATGGGTCCCAGCTGCAACCCTGTAGCCTTCATCCCACAGAGCCAACGATATGATGGGCTGACAGAGAAGAGCCACAGGATCTGGAAGTCCCTGGAAAATGCTCCAAATTTCCCACAAGAGTGGTGTGGGAACATGCACACCTGCTCACTTTTACACCTGCATTTCCACAATGACAACAGCAAACTCACATCAGCTTCAAAGCTAAGGGAGGGAGACTGGGAGACCCTTTTTTAATGCTATATTTTACCTGTTTATTTCTTCTGAGCCCCCCCACACCTTCACTGCAGGCTACGGAAAGGAGCTTCTCCAGGAGCAATCCGGAATTAGTGTCAAGGAATGGCACTATTTCAAAACAGTTGATTGGGTCTTATGACAAGAGCTAGTATTACCTATCTCTAAAGTCTTGAAGAATCTTAATTTTTAAGCTGCTAAAATTTGCTGTACATGCTGGGCAGTGATAAAATGGGCAACAAAACCACAGCTGAAATATTTGGACAGATGAGCTTCTGTGATGTACAGCTTTAATGACAAATTATGGAGGATGGCAATACGGTTAAAATTAATGGATTTAAGTAAAGTACTAGGTTTCTACTTAAATCACAAGGATTTGTTATAAGGAAATACTTGAAACCTTCAGTGACCTCTTCAAAAATCTGTCATAGCCTGGCTGCTTATGCATGGGTATTTTATTCATTATGATACAGGTACCTTAGAGTTTAGAGACACCAGATTCGTGAGAGACATTGTAATATTACAGAAAAATTAATTCCCAGAGATTTTGTATGAACTGTGGTCACAGAGGGGATGAAGGTAATTGTGAGACAATGTAAAATGGCACAAAAGCAAAAACCATGTTCTGCAGCTGCAAAAAACATTTTAATTGTTGCTTTGGAGACATCTTGATACTGCAGTTGTGACCATGAAATCAGCTGAGGTTTACAAGAGAATAAAACTGTAGAAGGATAAGAGGATTTTGTGGGCTGCAATTTATTTATTTGAACATTTCATTGCTCAGAACTTACCCCCAGAGCAATCTAATATTTCATGGAATAATGGTCCACATAGACTCAGCTCAGCTCCATTGTATGCTATGATTTAAAGAACAAAGACAACGTCTTAAAGGGTATTTTGTGACTGCTGCTCTAACAGAGCTAAAAAAATAACATTAGAGAGGTTAGAGATGCTGCTTGATAATATGGCTTAGGCTCAAAAAGGGTAGATTTAGATTGGATATAATGAAGAAATTCTTTACCATGAGGGTGGTGAGGGCACTGGAACAGGCTGCACAAAGAAGCTGTGGATGCCCCATCTCTAGAACTGTTCAAGGCCAGGTTAGGTGGAACTTTAAAAAACCTGGTTGGTGAAAGGTATCTCTGACCAGAGCAGGAGAGGTAGAACTAGGTGATCTTTAAGGTTCCTTCCAACCCAAACCATCAGGGTTGTTGTTTTCCATTTGCAGTGTCCTTCCCATTATTTCTCACATATATTTCCTTTACAGAGAGATGGTGGTTAGCACTGTGGCTCTGATAACACCATGCCACAGTCAAGCCATCTGCTGTGCCACAAAATTAAAGTTTTCATATCTCCCACACCAGAAAACACTGAGGTGATCAGACCTGCAAAAACCCAGGGTGGTCACACCTTGATCTCAGCAGGTCAGGGACAAAGGGAGCATGTTACACAGCTCTTGCCTGGGTGTCTAACCCAACCTGCCCTGCTCCCTCCATAGGGTAGAATATGCCAATAGAGTCTACATCACCCATTGTTGTCTTCTTCTATGGTCTGAACAGGCCCCTTTGTGACTACTGGCTGCTTCATATTTATTTCTCTACTAATTAATAAAGCAGGATACTTGAAAACAGAACATTAGGATCTCAGCTCTGTCCAGTGCCTTGGATGTCAGAAAGGATGCTGAGTAATACCGAGCTAGAGCATCTCCTTCTGCCTTCAGGTAGGGCAGGACTTTGTCACCACCTGAGGGGTTTTGGGGGACTCTTAAATACATGCTTGAGCAAGATTCCCCCTCTCTCCTACCCTTGCAGCAAGCTTGCCTCAGGCCAGCCCTCGGTAGGATGCTTGCACGCTCTGTGCCTCAGAAGGGTGGGAAGTGAGGCCAGTGGTGCCTCTCTGCTGCTGCAGGCATGTTGTGAAGATAAGTTAATTAAGGTTTGTGAAGCAAGCACATTATGGGGTAATGAATGCCACAGGAAAAAAGTATTAGGAAGTTAGCATTTGAGAACAGGGCTTGGCTAGCATGCAGTAAATAAGGCCTGAAGTCACACATTCAACAGCAAGGAAAAACAAAATACTGAGCAGCTTGGTCCCAGAGCAGGGCTGGTGCTTCCTCAGTTCAGAACCAGGGAGCAGCCCAGTGGGAAAATCAAGCAGGAGCACCGAGGGCCTGGCACAGGGGGCAGCACTGCTCCAAAGGGGCCACTGCATCTCCTCGGAGTGCTTTTCATGCAGGTCCACCTACATGGGGCTCTGTGCGAGTGTGTGTGTATGTGATGGTATTACCCAAGGAGAAGTAAAGCAAAGCATGCTGAGACGAAGCTGCAGCCTCCTATTCTCCACGAGCCAGAGGACAGTGCTAGGTGGTGCTGGAGGTCCACAGCAAGATCTGGTGCTGGAATTCGCTGTATTCCCATTCACATCAGGGCTGTTACAAGGCCTTAAGCACTGTTGGAAATTTATACAAGAGAGGGTAATTTCAGTCTTCATCCTGTAACCAGTGTTTTGTTTGCTGAAGGCGCTGAGTGGGGAAATGAATTCCAGCATAGAAATGTGTTTCTGTGATGACGAGAGCTCATAGTGAGTTAATCATGCCAGCAGCATACTTTACACTATTACCCAGCAGCCTTTGTCTACCTACCGTAGCATTTTATTAGACTTGGAGCTCTCCCTTGGAAATACCGTTTGTATGAAGAAGCAGGGGAAAAGTGTTGTGATTGCAGTGAGCCAGATGTCCTGATTTACCTCTCACGGAAATTTGGATATCTAAAACGGTCAAGGAAATATCATACAGGTGCATCTGAGATTTATTTAGAAGTTTAATGTGAAAACCACATTTCAAATCAGAGAGGGGAGGAAGGGAGAAATACCCTAATCTAAGTCATGAAAGAACACTGATTTGTTTCTATGTTAATCTCACATGCAGGGATACACCTCAATGCCAGCATCGAGTGGATGTTCAAGGCACATAAATACCTTCTCGGCAAAAGCTCCGGCTGGATTTAAATCCAATGAAGCCAGCTTTCAGGAGGAGTGCTGAGAGGGCAATAACAAATGATTCTATTAGCATTAATGCAGTGAGCTTGTGCTATTTATAATGTAAATGTCATCTGAGTATAAAAATTGCCTCATTGCAGAACAGAGGTAAAATTCCCATTCCTCACATTTTAAAATAACCTAATCACACAATATGTACTTGGTAACTGTAAATGAATGGTGTTCTTAACATAAGGATGATTAATATTGGGCAGATATCTGTTATGCATTTTCCTGCTGATGAAAAACAAATATTTTGGCCCAAACATAAAAACTCCGAGTGTATAAAGAAGTGTTTACATTAATCCACCAAATAATTTCTTCTATTCTTGCAGGGATTAGGGCCTTTAAAAGCACATATATTAAATATGATTATATCTTATTTACTTGAAGATTGAAATGTACTAAAAAAGCCATATATACACTTATGTTTTCACACTGTTGCAGCAAACAACCCCAGGAGCTTGAACTACACCAGTCCAAGCATAAAGCCTGACCACTATCTCCAATCCTCAAATAATGGCATTGTTTTGATTTGGGATACTCAGATGATTTTATTATTCAGATGTTGCTCTTCCAATGTAGTGAGCAGAAGAGCAACCAGAAGGTTAAGGAAAGACCTTTTCTGGAGCAATTATGTGAAATGGTAAAACTATCTCCTTCCTGAAGGGTGTTTGAATGTGGGACTGTGTAGCAGAGGTAACCCCCAATGAAGAGGTGCCCAATCTCCTGTGCCTGTCCCCAGCACATGTGGCACAGGCACTCTCCCAGTCACCACTATCCCACCCTCCTCCCCATGGTGAATGCATTTCCTCTGGGGACCTCATGCACAACTAGAAGGAGCCTGATGCCACTAAGCTACTCAGAGATTTATCTCCCATCTCATCAATGGGAGGATTTTCATACCAGCTATTTCATCACCTGCCTTGTCTTCAAGATCCTGCTAAACCAAGAAACTTCCTCAGAACCTCTCTGCTGAGCCAAACAGAAGACACAGGTGCTCACACAACATACAGAAGCATTGCTTTAAAACCCTGGCTTCCCCAGTTCAACCTAAAGCACTCATCCTTTAAAAATACCTTACTCCCTGGTCATTGCCGAGGGTGAACCTCCCCACCACAGCACAAGCTGCTCTGCCTTAGGGATTGCTGACACACAACGTGTCCACCAGGAAACGGTGTGACGTGTTCTTTACATCGTGACTCAGACTATCGCATGAAAAATCAATTCCAACACATTATGTCATTTCAACTAGGGCAGCTCATGTACCTACTTACCTTACCTCATCCCACCCCTATGTTTTTTAAATTCTGCTTTGAAAGCAGATGGCTTTCTGCACTCAGCTGGAAGTTATGCCAGAATTTATATCACACATGGTTAGAAAGCAGTGTAAGTTTATTCATGGCCAGTTTGCGTCACTTGTTCTTGTGCCTATGTAGTCTGTGCTCAAATAACTCCATTCAGGGAGTCCCAGGAGGGACAAGAGCCCCATCAGGGATTAATTCTCTCCCATTTTAACTCATTATTCTCATAAGTAGGGAACAAAGTTTGACAGATACCATGAGTATCACACAAAACCAGATCGCTCACACAAATCACTTGGAATTATTTAGGGTTTAAATAATGGTCAGGGACAGTAGGCTATTGTTCTGAAATTCATGTCAGAATAAAACAACCCTTAACACCACTATACTGCTCTAGACAGTGACACTTAGAGGCACTTGCTCTACAAATATGACTTGTAATTCTGCCTTCTGTGCCACTGAGTCTCCCACTAATTCAAAGGACTCAGCACAACTCAGCAGGACAAGCAAAGCAGGCTGGTAATGAGATGAGTAAAAATAGTGGTGAGTGATGCCTCCTCTCCATTTTGAGCACACCCTTGTTCCCCTGCTCAGTTCTCAGAAGGGGTTGAAAACCACCCACTACCAGGCACCATTTCTGCTTTTTTAAAATGCAGCATGTCCCATTCCCCTTGAACCAAGGGGGATTGTGCAGAGCCCAGACCCAGTGACCCCTTCAGACAGCACATGGAGGTGCCTGGGGATGCTAACACATACCTGAAGAGAGGACAGGACCCTGGAGGCACATGAGCCTCCCGCTGCTGCATCAGCTCTCCAGAGATCTTCCAGGGAACCATTGCAGGAACTGAGGTGGAGTTTGTCGTGGATCTGATAGTCAATTCCCAACCCAAAGCTTTTCAGAATCTACTTTATCATGTGGCTCACCAATATGGAAACAAAAAGTAGTTTCAGACTAGGTGTTTTTTTCATGCAAACATGTCATTCAACACTTCAGATTTTCTACAAGAAGGTTGATTGGGTTTTCTTTGTTTTCATTCTCAGTTTACATTATATTTATTGTATCAAAAATGTTCTTAATTAAAAGCTTTATATATAATGCCCACATGCAAAGGACTACCTCACCAAGTTCGAAAAAGCTGTTGACAGAAGGCAATAAAAGGAGATTACAGTGTTACAAAGGACAGAACTGTCACTGCCAGCACTTTTCAGGAGTATGAGAATGCATAGCCAAAGCCTTACTCTTCAATAATCTGTCTGAAACAGATTGTTCCCTCTAACCCATTATGTAGCCTAGAAAAAATTAACTATGATGTTGACGTGACTTGTGGAGACAGTAGAAGGATCACCCTCTGCTGCCCAGGGATTCCTCCACACTTTACAGACATTTGTGCCAGTAATGCCTACTTCAGGGAGCTGGGAGGAAAAAGAAGGGTTTGACTATTGGGAGGCTCAGATAAACATATTCCTGGATAGGCTTTTCTTATCACTGTAGTCTGACAGAATAAATTTTACAAATGAGAGAGTGAAGGGAGGGAGAAAGTCAGACCATGACCCCTATCACCTACACCCCCGCTACTACAGATATAAGTGATATAATTTGCAAGAGACCATGAATAAGTATGGTACAAAAAAATATATCTTTCAGTTTGGCAAAGTTTGCCCTATACAAAGACTCTCATAAACACTAACTTCCAACAGACACAGCCTGACTGTAAATACTTTGCCCCTGAGACACTTCATGCACATGTGTCTCTCCACCTGATCTGAGACACTCCGATGTCTGTACCTTTGTGTCTCCTAATAACTCTTAGTAACACTTCAGGTGTGTTCCTGGCTGAGCCTGGAGAAGGTCCTAGACACCCACTGCCTTGGCAGATGGGGAATTCACATGTTCTTTCACCTGCTAGGCCTGGTCCAGAGGCATTTTGGAGAACACCAGCTGCTTTGAGGCTCTGCAAAACCCCACCGTGGAAGTGTTGCAGAGGAGACCACCCTGCTTTTCAAAGGTGCTCCTGTATGTGCTGTGATTCATTTCATTTATATGTAATTTGAAAAATTAGAGTTGAGTTGTGAAATTTATCCAAAAGAAAGAGAAAAAACTCTGGGCTCTGCACTGAGGATATTGTATTATTGTGTAACTGAAGATGAAAAAACTTGCTTTAGTTGGGTCAGTAAGGACAGCCAGACTTAGCTACAAGTCTTCCAGGCAAAAGAAGGCCAATACGCCTCTAAAATTCTCGAATCTTTCTTTTGCTTCTCTCACTAGAAAAGCAAAAGAAAACACGAGAATTCAAAAAGTGCATCTAAATTCACAGTGAAATGAAATTCAGAATTGCCTCACTTTATAGATGATCACTGGAAAATAAGCTGAAATAACAGTATTTGGAATAAAAGTAAGTATTGAAATAGGCACTATGGAGTAAACTTCCACTTTTTTTCTAAGTACTTCAGAAATAAGATCCTTTACAAGGTGGTTGTTGCCTTTCAAGGAGAATCAGGTCCCAGCATTGCCATTTCTTTGTGGGTTAGCTGAACAAACCCTCACAGGAACATTTGGCAAATCAATCTGACTGTTTTCCAGCAGAGATAACACATGCTAATGGCCCAGTGCTCTCAGTGAAATGCTGAGAGCAGGTTGTAACCCCTGCTTTTATGAAAGACACCTTTCAATCACACAGCTTACTTTCATGCTGCTTTGGCCATAGCAGTCAACTGAAAATCATGCCAAATGGATTAGAAGAATAGAGTGACATAGATCCAGCCTGAGAAGTGACTTTTTTGAGTTATTTGGCAAGAAATGGAAGGCAGGACTGTAAAGATAACTGAATTTAATATTCCAAAGTTGTAATTGTAAATTATTAATGTGGTTGGAAAATGAAAAATACTTTGAAGGAATCATCTCTCAGAGGAGGAAGAGAAGAGTGACCCAGCAAGAGCACAGGTCTCACTGAGTTACTCAAAAGTGAAAATAAGTGCAGGAGGATACAAATAATAAATATCTAAAAAGACAAAGAGACAAAGAAAAAGGGAATTACTCTTTCTCATTTGTCCTTGTTCCTCCCATCTAATTGTCTTTTTACACTGGCTTGATTGCTGGGCTGTCTCCTTTCCTGGGCAATGTGCCCAGGTGTCCAAGAAGGCCACCGGCATCCTGGCCTGTATCAGGAATAGCGTGGCCAACAGGACCAGGGCAGTGATTGTTCTCCTTGGCACTTGTGAGGCCGCCCCTCTAGTCCTGTGTCTATTTCTGGGCCCCTCAATTCGGGAAGGCCATTGAGGGGCTGGAACATATCTGAAGAGGAGCAACGGAGCTGGTGAAGGGTCTGGAGCACAAGTCCTGTGAGAAGTTGACGGAGCTGGGGTTGTTTAGCCTGGAGAAAAGGAGGCTCAGGGGGTGGCCTTATCACTCCCTACCACTTCCTGAGAGGTGATTGTAGCCAGCTGGGGGGGTCAGTCTCTTTTCCAAGTAACAAGGAATAGGACAAGAGGAAATGGACTCAAGTTGTTCCAGTGGAGGTTTAGACTGGATATTAGGAAAAAATTATTTTAAAGGGCTGTCAAGCATTGGAACAGGCTGCCCAGGGAAGTGTCAGAGTCACCATCCCAGAAGGTATTGAGAAGCTGTGTATCTGTGGCAGCTGGGGACATGGTTTAATGGTGGACTTGGCAGTGCTGGGTAAATGGTTGGACTGGATGATCTTATAGGTCTTTTCCAACCTAAATTATTGTGTGATTCTAACTATCTGATTTTCTTTTTTTACTGTTGCTTTTCTTCTTGATGCCAGGAAAGTGAAACATAGAAATACAAGATACTAAAATCATGCTAGAAATACAAATCTTGTAAATAGTCTGATGGAATCTAGAAGAGAAGTGAAAACACAAACATATACATAATATTATATATAATATCTATAACATTATGTAAATCATATAAATTTTATACAGTATAAAGAATAGATATATATGTGTAGCTTTGGTCCTTAAATTATAGATTAGAAATAGCAAATTACTGAAATGAAGCTATTATCAGAATTCAAATGAACCAGACTCACAGATGTAGAAAGCTTTCTTTCCAATGGATATTTAAGAAGAATGTCACTAAATAAATCAGCACTGTGGGGTGCCTGCAAGCAAAGGCCCATTTATCATGGCAGGACTTAGAAACCAGAACACCAATGATAACCTCTGGAGACAGTTCAAAATAAATGAATAAATAGAACTAATCCATATGCTTTTGTTCAAATGTGACTCTTGCAGTGTTAAACTAAATCAGGGTTGGTAAAAATCAGTGATTCCCATCTCAGTGGGTTTTCAGGAGAAATCTGTTCGAGTTCTTGATGGGGACCCTCAGGCAATTGCAAGGTGTATGTTAGCACAGCCTGGTCCATCTCTGTACTGCTGAAGATCTAGAAAGGGAGAGGGAGCGACCACCGAGGAAAAGGGGTTGGAAGGGAGCAGGAATGGCATTGGGAACACAATACTGGGAGGGCCAGAGGTCTGTTTAAGCATCAGAACTCACAGCAGACGGCTGCTTGTGACCACTGAGAAATGCTTGTGCCAGCTGAGAAATGCTGAACTGCCCTGGTGGATGCGTGTACGGGTTTTCCCCAGGAGATCTCTCAGCCTTGTGCTCTGCAGTGGTGCCTGGGTGAGTTGGAAGAGACGGAAGGGATGGAGTTTGCTACCAGCACAAACAATTCAGTCTCTTTCTGAAGATGAACAGGGTAAGACATGGTGGTACTTTTAAATTAGGAAAGGAATTGTAATTCCAGTAAAACTGTTAATCAATCTTTCACAAATCTTTACCAGATCCAGCTTAAAAACAAACTCAGGCATTCCTGGGTCCCAATATAGGGAAACCCATCCTTGTTCTCCACTACCCACACATACTGGTTCCTCATTTCTGTGTAAAATGAGAAATAGAGTATGATTTCATTTCACAAAAGCATTATGTTTTTATTAGGAAAAACCAAGAGACATCAGAAAAACCAAATAAGAGAAAAACAACAATCCTTCAAAACATCTTAGACTTTGTGGCAACTTCTCCACTCTCTGAAGAAGTAGGTGACATCCAAAATCATAATTACATAACAGACTGGCTTCATGCAAAGCTGGATTAATCAATCCTGCTCAAATCAGGAGTTACTACTCTCTTCCACTATTCCCTTTCTCCAGTTCATTTTCTGACTTCCATTCTGCCATTGTTCACCAAGGTCCACACTGCAAACAGGACTGGGGAGATGAGGAACAGCAACACTCCTGCAGTGTCAACAAACTGCAGTGCCTGGGGATGGAAAAACCATGGAGGGGAACAAGTGGCCTCTACCAAAGGTATCTGGGAGTAGAGAATTTGTCAAGCTAGCATCACAGTGAACTGCAATGCATCTTGAAGGAAGCTCTGTGAGATGGCAGTAAACTCCAGAAGGTCCTTCAAGACACAGAAGTGCAGTGGTCATCCATGTCTGGTCACTGCAGCACAGATGTAACTGACAGTCTCATTCTGCTGATCTCCCACAAGTATGAAATTCATTACTCTGTAATAGGTTTGTTCCCTGCAGAAAATAAGAAATAAAAATGCTAGAATGTTTAATTTTATTTTACTTTTTACTTTATTTGCAGGGGCAATATGACTTCAAAGCCAGGGGGAAAAAAGTCACAGGACAGGTGGAAAGAGAGGTGGACAGTTAAAACTCTCCAAAGCTGAATCCAGTGAGGGACATAATGCAAGGGGCTTCTTCAACTGTATCACCAGCCAAATAAAGGCAGGATAAATATGGGCCTGCTGAGAAATTGTACAGGAGACCTGGTGACAGAGGAAATGGGAAAAGCCAAGGTTGATGCCTTCTTTTCTTAGTCTTTACAGACTTTCCAAGTCTTCAGGAATCCCAGGTTCCCAGGGCCAGCAGGAAAGTCTAAAGCAAGGAAGAATTACCCTCTGTGAAGGAGGACCAGGTTAGGTATCATTTCAGGAAACTGGACACACACAGGTCCATGGGACCTGATGTGATGCACCCATCAGCACTGAGGGCATTGGCCAATGTCATTGTCAGGCCAATCCTGACTGTCTTTGGAAGGTCATGGCCATTGAGAGAGGATCCTGAGGACTAGAAGAAAACAAATGTGAGTCCTGTCTGCAAGCAGGCTGAGAAGGAGGATTCAGAGAATTATAGGCTGGTCAGACACACCTTTGTTTCTGGGAAGGTGATGAAAAAAGCCGGTGTCCTTAATACCTTCTTTGCCTTGATCTTTTCCAGTAAAACTAGACCTTAGAAGTACCTGGGATTGGATGTGGCTTCCTCTTCGAAGGAAAAAGGAACAATAAAAGACCTAATATGACACCAAGTAAATGGTCATTATAGTGTCCACATCTGAAGTATATAACTAAATATTTAAATTGAGGGAACAAAAGATTGTTTAATGAATATTTTTAAAGATAACTTGAACAAGTATGAAAATGCATCATATCACACTGAATTTTCAAGATAGAGGCATAATTCTATCCCACCCAGCCAGCCCCTTAGAATTTACACTCATATATATATATATCATTTTATTTTATTTTATTTTATTTTATTTTATTTTATTTTATTTTATTTTATTTTATTTTATTTTTAATCTAAATATAATAAAATGTATGGAAAACTTTGTGCTTCAGGGCACTCAATGAGCACCATGGAAAAGAAGTCCCTGTCCGTTACCTGCATTTAGTGTTATTAGTTCTGCTGGAAAATGCACATTTGTTTTTTTCCTGAAACCATTATTTACCTTTTGCCAATTTTGTCAAACTCTCAAAATGACAGCAGATTATCATCACTGTTACACCCATATTTCTTCTAATGTCGGCTCATGCCAACAAGGCAAACACACAGCAGACAAAACAGTAACAATAATTTTGAGCAGGGCCAGCACGCTGCCTTTGCAGTCTGAGACCCTCTGAAATTTGTGTGGACTGAGATGACCCCTTGGGCAAGATCAGCAGAATCTCAGCCACTTGCTTCCCAACCAGTTTAGCCAGTAAGCAGAATAAGGATGCACTTGGGGAGTTTCTGAGTGCTTAACCCAATGAGAGCCCTTCTGTGTTTTGCACTCCCAAGCCCATGAAGATGTGCAAGGCTGCAGAGGCCATTCCTTTCTTGATATGACAGTGCTTGGCGCTGAACCATTACCTGCCAGAACAGCTGGTTAATAGGGAACAATCCAACATTATTTGTTTATAAGGCAGCTCATAAATGATGAACACTACCCTGTCATTTTCTAAATCCATACACGTTTTGGCATGATTCATTGTAAAGAGGAAAAGCCAAAGTAACTATGTATCTGTTAACAAATGTTTCACCTTGCCTGCCCCTGCCTTAAGAAATGCCTATTGAATGAAAAGATGGGTTTTTTCACAAACAAAAAGAAGGTTCAAAGCCTCATGCAGTACTTATTTTCTTTATTTTTAGAGTAGGCAATATGAATTTTATTATATTTATCTTTTAAAATGGGTGATAACACTATGATTTCTTTTCCATTGAATGGCTGCAGTTTTAGCTATCTGTTTATGAGGCTGACAAATGTAATGGGAACCTCTAACAGATTGACAGATCACACCCAGGTAATTTCCAAGGTATTCCAGGTCTGCCTCTCCTCCCTGTTCCCTCCCACTCCATGTGTCACTGTAGTACACTTCCACCCCACTCCACCCTCCCACGCACATCCTTTGGGCTGATGGGGGCTCCAGTGGGTTATCCAAGCTGTTTCCTTCAGTATCCTGGTGGGCTTCGGATGTGCCCATCAGCTTCAGCAATGCCTGTAGGTGTCCATGCTCCTGCCAGTGAATATCCCACCTCCTGATGTTCTTGGAATGGTTTATTGCTGCCTTCTCCTTTTTTTCCCCCTGCATTTCTACTCTTCTTTTCACCACCCCTGCCTCCCTTTCTCCACCCAGTCTCCTCCCAAACAAACCACCTGGTTATCCCTGTTTTGCTACATTTATTTCCAAGTGCCTGACACTACTACATGTGCAATGTCAGCATTAAATGTCATTAATGATACAGTTTCCTAGGCACAGCTGCCCTTACAAGGCTCAATTCCCCAAAAGACTTTGAATTCCCCTGGAATTACCTGGTTCATACTAGTTTCAGGTGGCTTGTTTTGTATGCTTTCTGAGACACGTCTTGCCTGTGTCTCAATTCCCCTCTTGAGCTTCAGGTAAACTCAAGCACTGTCTTGTCCCATGTAAAGCTTCTCCTGTAACATGTTTTTCTCACCCTGTTTCTTTGTGTTCATGGCACATCCTGCTCTCCCTTCCCAATCACAAGTCATTAGCCTGAACACATCCTTGGGACACCATCCTGCTTCCTGCAGCAGCACCATCTCAACACCATCCTTACCCTCTGCAACCCACAACACTTTCCTGGTGTTGGAGGGACACCCAGTCTGTGCACATCTGGGCACCACAGCAGGGGCAGGGCAACAGGGGCAGATACACCCTCATGTTGACTGGAGGCTACGCAAAATGTCTCTGGGGCTCAGGTCTGCCTGGATCTGTCACTGTTAGAGGTGGCTTTATTTACATCAAAGTTTGTACTTGAACAGACGTGCACGCTGCTGCTTTGGTTTAGGGAGGAAACAAATTTTCTGGGTGATGCAGCTTTGGTGAAAATTGACCAAACCTAGGTTTGGCTAGAAAAGAGGAATAAGAAAACCAAAGCATTTTACCCCAGTACTTGACACCTGATGGGGAAAATGCAATATTCCCTTCTAAGTTTCTGGGGAAGGTATTTTCTATTGGCAGATATTTTGCTCAGAGGTGATAAATCATTTATTGTAGTAATTTCAGCAGGAACACGAGTTTTGGGAGACCTCTCTTGTCCCCGCAGCCAGTCAGGTCCTCTCTCAGGCACTGGCTGTGAATTCAAGACAAGCAATTTTGTGAACACGAAAATAGGATGTTATGATCAGGACACCTGATGACATGGTAGAGGAAAACACAGAAGAAACCTGGGCTTCCTTTGAAACAGAAGTGCAACAATTAAAAATGGGTGGTGATGTTTCACTACGAAAGCACAGATGAACAGGACTTTATTTCTATTCCTATAATTTATAAAACATTTTATGAAGACAGCTGGCCAGTGTGAAAGGAGTCACTTGCTCCATTGATTGATCTTCCTTCCCAACACCTAAGATGAAATGCGAGTTGAGCAGAAAAGCCTGAGTAAGCATTTTCCATGCAAGAGAGTTTTTTTATCTGGTATCAATAACGACCTGATCAGGTTCTTACCTGATATCAATAAAGATCTGATTATAATCTTTCCTGATCTCTACTTCATAGGAAACATTTTTAAAGGTTATCACTGCTCGTGTCAATGACATTTCTGCTAAGCTCTGTGCCTCTCCTGCTTCTTCCTTTGCTGCCATGGCTGCATCCCCTGTAATCTTATCTAAAAGGTCCTTCTGTGTTGTTTCTAGTTCAGTAATCTACTGTGGTAACTAACCATGGACAATGGTAGTATTTATAGAGGTAGCTGGAAGAGGGAGATTAATTAAAGTCCATTTTGAAAGGAAGATGGCCCCATTGCTTTAAAAAAAGACATCAAGACCATACAGCTGTAACTGCTTTGGAAGGTTTTCTTTCACTTCTAAAACAGATGTCTCTTTTGTTATTTAATTATGAATAAACTGGAATAGCTGGATACTATGGGAAATCTGCTGCAAAAGCAGATGTCAGCCAAACTGTTTTAGTTCATGTAAAGCACTTGTAAACTCCAGCGAGTTATGGCCTCTTTTAGTTAAACCACAGAGCATGTAGAGTGCTTATTGTTTATTTAATGCAGTTCGTTAAAAGCAGCTTATTAGGGAATGTTGAGATTGTCCCATTCCCTGACAGTCTTGTCCTGCCCTCAAGAACAATTCAAGGATGTTCCGCTCTTTTTTGATATGTAAAATCAGGCACAACCAGGTTAGTACCTTATTAGCGCTAAGCACATTTTCAGTTGAAAAGAAATGTAATGCAAACATACAGGTTTGGAGAAAATCTTAAGCACAGCTGAGACTTTCAAAGTTCTTGTAAGACCAAATTGCTTTGACTGTCCTTTCATTTTATGCTGAAATGAGTTTTTTTTCACTAAAAGATGGAACTTAAAAAATAACTCCAAGCAGACTTTTTCTAATTTCCCTCCATCCCCAAAATCTTGTCTCACAGTGACTACAGCAGTTTTGGGCAATTGTAGTAGAACAAGCAGGAAGAAAGTGTGTCTCTGGAGGTCCAGGAGCTGTGACACTGGTGAACTGGAGATGGACATGCAATAAAATATGGAGATCTGTTATCTTTTCCGCAGAAGACAGGCCTTGGGTCCAGGATTAGATATCCAAATGGCTGCATTCAAGTAGCCTTCCCTAGATGTCCATTTGCAGTAACAAGGTGCCTTGTTCATGAAAGAACATTCATTTACTTATCTTAAATTGAGCTAAGCTACTTCCCACCATTAGTATGTTTTCTAAACAGAATAAAAGGCTAAAGGATGAGTTCAGTTTTTGGGCTGTAATTAATGTCCGCAGAATGATGATACATTTATTCAGTGGTAACACCAACTGAGGAGGTGGGGGCATCTGTAGAGTTGCTATCAACCTGATGGAATCTTCAATGTTGTAGGGTTGTAAACAATATTTAAACAATTGAGAACAGTGCTGTTTATGTCTTGTGGCTGCTCTGATCATGATTTGCCTTAACAGAGCTTGTGCTTCAGGTGGTTTGGGTTGTGAGAAAGCACATCGCTGTTTTCAAGGTGTACCTGCACATCTGTTGGTCCCTCTGCGTACACAGCCAAGCAAGCATGTAGAGGCACCATAGATGGAAAGCTTCAGCTTCCTGTGAGTGCTTCTTTGCACCCACAATAAGGAAGGCTAACTTTACTCCAGGAATTTTGGGGAACTTGTGCCTTGCTACATAATTTCAGTGTGGATCCTCAGTAACACATGTAGGAGAAGCAACAGAGATTCACAGGGGCCTGCCTAATTGCAGCCTAATTTTCTGTCTTGACAGCAGCAGCACTGAAATTCTCTGAGGGGTTTTTCCCATTTCTGTGTGCCTGTGCAAGGAGAGGCATTTCATTCTGCCTCTCCCCCAGTGGCACAGAGCTCCTGTCAGCCTCAGCAAAGCAGCTGCTTCTCTGGAGAAACCACTCCTAGGCAAGCACATACTGCTGTGGAGCACTAAGGCAACTGGCTTAAAACTGCATTTTTTACTTGAAAAATACATGTAAATATTTCACTCTGCATATAATTATTAATCTGTATTTCAGCTTTAATTTATTTCTAGGCAAAGTAGGGATGAAAACAGGATTTTATATAACCCTGATGAAAGCATCTGTCAAGTAACAGGAAAGAAATAAGTACAAGAGACTTGTTAATAAAACAGTAAAACTATCTGGAGACATAGCAGTACAATGAGGGAGCTTAGTGCTCTAGTTAAACCATCTGCTTTTAAAATTTATTTCCTTTAGCAACTGGCTTGATTGCTGGGGTGTCCCTGCATGGCACTGAGCTGAGCCCCTGGACTTGCCCCGGTCAGTCTTCCCTGGCCATGCGGGCACTCTCCTCCACACCAGCTCTCAGATGGCGCAAAGCAGCTCCCAAAGCCTTCTGTCTCACTCAGGAGCGGTCCAAAGAGATGGCTCCTGTCCCAGGGGTGTGATGTCCCCTAAGATGGGGCCATTTCTACCTCATCCATACCCCTCCTTCGCTAGGGTCTATGCTGAAACAGTAAATGATGCCCCCCCTGTTTGGGGGAACAGGGAAGAGGAATAAAGTAACCTTTCTCCATCCACTGAAGAAACTTCCTTGTTTTAAGGATAGTGGCTGCCGACTGATTTATGACATGAAACAATAAATATTTGGGAGTTTTGTTACAGGGCATAACTGGAAGATCTTTGCAATTTTAAGGCTTTGTGAAGAAGTCAGTCTCTGTGCCATTCAGCTCTACTGAAACACCACCAGGTGTCCACTACCCAATTTATGTTCCACACATAACATGCTTTCACTGCAGATGAGCAGGTTTTCCTACTTTCTTTTTGTTGTGTTTGTCTGCTTTTCCTGGTATGGTGTGCAGGAGAAGCAGAAATGCCATTTCTATCACCACCGACATGAGGACCTTGCTCACTGTTGACCTCTTTTTACTGAAGATCTTTCATCAGTCTAATGAAATGAAGTAAGTCCCTGGAAATGTCAACCACTGGGATCCAATGCTTGCAAAAGCAAATGTGCAGGAGCCTCCTCAGCAGGAAAGTAGGCAGCAATGGGGGTGGCTGACCAGAGCCAATGTGCAGAGCTGCAGGGAAGCAGTGGCACAGGTTACACATAGTGCCTTACCTGCCCTCACTGAACTCAGCCTTGTAAATCCAGACAGCAAAGCTGAAGGCATGGGAAAAGCTAATTAAATGCAGCACTCAATTAAGATCCCTCTAAAAATTTTTATTAGTTTTGTGCAAAACAGTTTACTCATCCTTTTACTATTCTTCTCAGTTCCTTTATGATGACAGACTGTTCAAGGGAGCTGAAAAACCAAGGTATAGGGTAATCCCTGAGCCTGGGAGATTAACCCTTCATGTGCCAATTTAATGTGGTCTAAACAGAGAGCTGAGCTGCTGCATGTATGCTCAGCTACTTGGAGAATCATAGAACCACAGAATACTGGGTTGGAAGGGACCTCATGGACAAACTGGTTTAACCTTTCTTGGCAAAAACATGGTCTAGGCAAGATGGCCCAGGACACTGTACAGCCAAATCTTTATAAAGTGTCTAATGCTGGGCAATCCACCACTTCCCTGGGGAGATTATTCCGATGGCTGATTCTTCTTATTGTGAAAAATTTTTCTCATATCTCTGGTCAGAATCTCCCCAGGAGTAACTTGTACTCCTTACCCCTAGTATTTTCAATGTGATTCCTTATGAAAAGGGAGTCTCCATCTTCTTTATAGTCACCCTTTAAATACTCGAGCATGGTAAGAGTGTCTCCCTTCTCTTCTCAATGTTGAACAAACCCCCTCAGCTTTTCCTCATGTGAAGTCTTCCTAGTCCTTAAATCATCTTTGTGGCCCTAACCTGGACCTTCTCCAGTCTGATCACGTCTCTTTTTGCCATGTGGGGACCAAAACTGAACACAGCATTCCAGGTGTGACCTCACAAGTGCTGAGCGGGATAATGACTGCTTTATCATTGTTGGTGCTGCCCTTGTTGATGCAGAAGCAACTCCTTGGCTTGAAGTGATTACTGACCACCTCCAGGAGCAAAAGAATCCAGCCTAGCCCAAACAACTGCAAACAGTTAAATATAATCCCACTAAAGCTTCCGGGAAATGGTATGAATTGCTGTTTGAGCGTTTTCTGTTGTTTTCTATATCTGCAAAAGCTTGGTATTGGCAGAAAGACATAGAGAACGTGGTCTGTCTGTAATAACTTTTATTTTCTTTCTCTTCAGCTGTGCCAAGAAGAAGAACCTACTGTGACAGTATGCTTCTAAAATTAAAGCTAATTTATCAGGAGCACCCCTACTTATTTTCTTTAATTTTAAAAGCCGCCTTATCTTGCATTAACAGAGGCTTGAACAACATGTTCTTTATAGGCAGGCATAAAGTGCTCATAATGCAAATGGATGACAACAGGATCACACAATGCTCCTGGATGCTCCTCCAACCAGAGGGATCCCATCCAGACCCCAACCAGAGTCCAGTGGGGCAGGGGACACACCTTGTGGTAGAGCTTGTACCCCACAGGACCCAGCAGCACCCAACAGCCTCCTGCTGACACTGCACTCAGCACAGGGTGCTCAGCAGGTCCCCAAAGACCCTGGCATTAGAGACAGAGGACTCTGCCAGCACCTGATGTCCCTCACCTGGCTGAGTAAAGCCCATGGGCTTCACAGCCATGGTGGGTGATGGCTCTGCCAGCATGTTCCTCGTGAGGAAACTTTTGTTGCTGCAAGTTAGTTTGGTCTCCAATTTTGTGTTTGCTGGGGAGAGGAAGACGAGCAGACACCCCCAGAAGACAGCAGGGCTGGTGCCGCACAGACAACAAAAGGTGTCATGTCAGCGTTCAAACTGGGTAAAATGTTTAAAGGTGGAATGAGCATGGAAAGCCAGCAAGTTTCAGCTTCACTTGTCTCTGTGCCTGTGAGTGGTGCTGGGCCAGGGAAGGCTCACCATGCTCAGGGTTTGGCTACCTCATGTTTCATAATGTACAGACTGTCCGTGCTGTCCTTTAGATGTCAGTAACAGACTGCACATCCCAGCTCCCTGCTTCCACCCACACCCCATCATGGCTGGGCCAGCCTCTTCTCTCCTTCCCTTTCCCTGGCCACACTGTCTCTGATACAGGACTGACACTTTGTGACAGCACCAAAGGAATTCATCCTCCAAAGCAAGCCAAGATGCAAATCCATTACTTCAATTTTTTGAAAAGGACGGATTCTCCTTTTCCCATGGGTTACTGCTCCTTGGTAACATTGTGTCTCACTATGTGCTGGTGGACCATCCAGGTGTCCATGATAACATGGCTGTGCTTTCCCAAAGCAGGGATGTTCTCCTCAGAGGTGATCAGGTGATCCCCGGTCAAGATGGGGAACGCCACACCTGTGCATGCTGATGGTGTTACAGCAGGACCTTCCAACAACAGAGGTGCAGGGGAACAGAAGGTTATTCAACAACTTCCTGTGCTGATTTATACAAGGTGAAATTATTATTAATGGAACTGCTGGTAAAATAATTTTCCATCAAAGTCTTTTGTTGCAGTGTGCTGTTGGCCAGATTTCGGTTTTTCTCATGGCCAGGCACTGCTGTCCCCTCCCCCCACCTCGGTATCCGGTTTCTCCCCCTGGAGGGCTCTGTATTTCACAATCCTATACAAAGCCCACAAAATTCAAACCCGGCACCCCTTCCCCATAGGATGTTTGTATCCTCCCCCGCCCCCCCGTGTTGGTATATATGCAACTGTAACATGCGATGCCAGTGCTTCCCTGGCATGACCCCAGTGCCCGAATAAACCATCTGGGAAGCCCCTCCATTTGTCTCTCCTTCCTCGGCGCGCCTGTATCATCGGTGGACTAGGTGAACACCTGCCAGATCTTCGCCAGCCCTGCTGCACCCCTGTAGCAGCCTGGCAGCCCCTGGAACCGCGAGCAGTCGCCTGGTGCCCCCACCGGAGGCATAGCAGCAGTCTTTCTCAATGAAAAATGAGGTGAGTGAAAGTGCACATAAAAAGAAGATCAATGTACCTACTCTCTTTGGGGCTTCTATCTTTCAAGAAAAATAATTACTGCACTGGCTTGTTTTCCATCTCTTTAGTCTACATGGGAAGTGGGTGATGTTTTTCTAAACATCTCTAATGTGAAGATCTTAAGTCAGCACAGTGTGAAGACCATATTCACTAGAGACCTCATTCTCTAGCATCACCCTTTTTTCAGCCCTCCACCTCCCTTTTTATTCCCCAGGATGTGAGAAAGGTTTTCAGAAAGGTACAACAATTGTGTAGTTTGCCTTTATTGATCCCCTGTAGTGCTAAGCCTCTAAGAGCATCTTTTATAAGGACTGCTGCTGATTGGTTGAAGATATTGCTAAGATATGCAGTTGGGTGGGATAGAGGAAGCTAAGAAAACCTGAAATGTTTTTTGTAGTTTCAACTATCACCATCCCTGAAGACAGTTTAATTTAAACTTTAGGTCTTCCTAACTCTGAGAGGATGTTGAGCAGGATTTCATGGTAAAGGGTCCTGTAAAGTTGCAATGATCAAAACTCTCTCTGGTCTTTAGCTGGGAAAAGCTGCTGAAGCAGTCACTATTTCATGTATTATTTTCTGTGGTTTGAGCACATATGCAACAGTGGTTTTCTTACTATTATTAAATATAAGAGCATATGTCCCACTGGGGTTTGGAGACCATGAACTCCATAGCACCCTTGGGACAGTGATGCATCTGCTCTGGAGGCTTTTGGCTGCCACAGTGAGAGGAGTTTTCTGGTGAGTGGTGCATTGTAATGGCAATTGATTACCCTGTTAAGAAGATAATCAGCATGTTTGTTATATTTCCCCTTATAAAATATCCCAAAATTCTCATTCATCTTCATAACCTCTCAGCTTGTGACAAAAGGCAGGGAGACTGATGTGAAACAGGAGGTGGTGGCAAGGAGAGGACACAACAGCTCAGAGATTGCATTTGAAGGTATAAAAAGGTGTAAATCAAGGAGAGAAGATTGGAAAATACTCTGATAAATGTGTTGGAAGTCTATGGAACGTGGTACAACAGGAGAGGTGGATTC
The DNA here is from genome assembly GCA_013400735.1 of Pomatostomus ruficeps. Lineage (NCBI taxonomy): Eukaryota > Metazoa > Chordata > Aves > Passeriformes > Timaliidae > Pomatostomus > Pomatostomus ruficeps. Next base: position 91,331 of record VYZT01030597.1, on the reverse strand, counting down.
AGCTGTGGGAGCCTGCAGAGAGGTGCATGCAGTGAGCAGGTTGGAGCAAACACCACAAGAGTGGGTTTTTTGGGACAAACCCAGTGACTTTGCTTTGACATTAGGAAATCCAGGCAGGAGTACTGTGCTAGAGGTGAATTAGAAGCAGCAGCAAGAACTGCCAGAGAAGGGGAAAGGGGGAGAGCCTGAGCCCTGTGCAGAAAGAGCAGGCAGCATCCAGCTCCTGAAAGGAAGGAGAGAGATCGTGTGCATGCTTGGGGAAAAGTGGCCATTGCTCTTGTCTCACTCACCACAGCCCACAAACAGCCATGTCCACAACAGATCTCAGGCCTCTCGTGTACAGGATTTTATGCTGGAGTGGCTGCTGTCAGCCAAGGATAGTCATGCTCCTTGTTCGAACTAGTGGGGATATGCCTCTACAAATATCTTTTAATACATGTCTCTATTAAACCAAAATAAAATTTTAAAGGTTTTAAAAGATGGCTGGCTAGCCATGATCTTTTCCAGATCTGTATTTCACTCCTGCAGCTGTTGTAAGTTCAAGGAGTGCATCCCTGGCTATCGATTTTTCTGACACCTTTGAATTAACTGAAGGTTAAAGTCTGTCAAGAGAATGTTTAATTCATGTATTTAGCAAGCACAGTTCTTTCATCTGCCCACACAATATGGCAGGAAATATGCTAAACTGGAGCAATAGCTCAATCAGGGCTAAAATGAGAAACTGTTAAACAGCAACACTTCTGCCAAGACACTGAGAGCAAGTATCAGGATCATCTCTAATTACAAATTCTGCTAGCTGAAGTAATTAAAGAGTTCATTCTGGACTTGCTTCATGGAGCTACTCCATGCTATTGACTAGTGGGAATCTCCTCATCCTGGGGATCTCAATTGGCCCTGGATGTCAGTAAGAACTGGACTGTGCACTGGCTCAGCCACTTCTTCTACCTGACAAAAGCATAGCTAAGGCAGAAGAAACAAGCTCATATGACAGGTAATTCCTGCAAGGGAGACTTATTCAAATGAAAGAACAACCAGAACTGTTGCCCTGACTTTGCAGTGTTCAGTGTTTTCTTGTTAGACTTTCTCTCTCATGGCCATGACTTGTTTTCTCTCTATTATCTATGTTTTCCTAAATTGTATCTGTGTTTACGAATTCCGGTATATTAGGCGGAGAAATATGATTGACAAATACTTTGACCAAGTGGATTATAGGAGGTGGTAATTTCTACCGCCAATCCACGGTGATGTGTGAAAACATATAAAATAAAGTCGGAGGGCTCCGCCCTCTCTCTTCCTGCTCTCTCTCCTGCCGCGTCTGTGTGTGTTCTTGTGTGGCTCTCCTTCGGGCCCTCGGCCTGGCAGGCCTGCCTGGGGAGTGCCATACAGAACGATGAAGGCAAGCTGACCGTGAATAAAGTTCAGCTGGAATTTGGAAGAAAGTTTATATTTTGCTGCAAGAGAAGCAGGATTTTGAGACAACTTTCCAACTAGCACAGCAAAGCCAAAAAAAAACCACAGGAAAAAAGTATCAACCCAGACCCAATGTTGTGCTTTTAGCTGGCGCTGGGTAGTTTTATGAAGCAGACTCTACTGCAACAGCAACAGCAGAGGACTTGTCTCTGTAACCCAAGATATCTCCTCCAGGCTGATTATTTCATGCAGACCGTGAAATTTGTTGCACTGAAATGCCATCCCCTCTGCAGGTTTCAGCAGGTATAAGTGGGCTTGATAGATTCCCACACTTTGCTCAGAGCAAGAATGATCCAAAGGACATGAAATGGCCACTTAGGGCTTAAGTATTATAGTCCAGCTGGAACAGTACTGATGCTACAGCAATTTACCTTAATGACTCAAGAGCATATTTCACAGCTATGCTGTATAGCTTTTCCGACCTAAAAGCCCTTTCATGGCTTAAACTCAAATTTATGCCACTCATGGAATATATCTAAAAGAAAAAAAGAGCATATCCACCAAAACCAGGAAGAAAATGAGAGGATTTAAAGCTATGAAAACCCAGAGGTTAAAATGTGCTGAAGGGAAATTATACCAAGAGTGCCAATGATTATAGAAGTCTCATAGCAGGAAGACCATTACCTCGGGGGTCAGCAGTGAAAGCCATTAAAGAGCCATTACCAGGTGCAGCGTGGGAGGACAACAGCAGGATGCCCAGACTCTGCAGCACCAGTCAGAGGTAATGCTTGGGGGACTACAGCCAGCTCAGCAAGCAGCTTTCCTGTCTTTTGGAGATAGCACATGGCTGTGTCACTGCTACAGGCAGGCGACGTCACCAAAGGACTCTGCGAGGGCTATTCCCAGCACACAGTCATCAGGCAATAGCTGAAAGAGGACAATATGGGTGTGTGGGCAAAGGAAGCTGAAGTAGAAAGAACTGAAGCCCTTTCCAGATACAGCTTTAATTAGGAAATCCACAATTAAATGATAAAAGTTACGAATCTGAACACATCAGTGTGCTGCTCGTATCATGCTCAAGAGTGATTCAGCTTTCTTAGTTCTCACACCTGAAAGGCTGACCTCTTCACACCCACATCCTTCCCACCTCCCTCCACCAAGCATATAAAACCGTGAAATTCAGAGAATCTAAAAAAAAGAACAAGGGAAGAGCCGTTAGCCTTAACATCAGGCTCCGGGGAATGGATTTTGCAAATGAAGGATGGACTGGTTCTTATGTGATGCAGACTGGAGCCTCACAGTGGCAGCAGCCACTCCATATCCAGCACTGTGTGTGCTCTCCTTGCAGCTTTGCCCTGTGAAAGAGAAGCTGACACACAAATTGGCAGAGAAGAAGGAAAATTGACTATCTTGGAAATGCATGCAGAAACCATCAAATCTGATAATTAGCCTTTTCCTATTGGGAAGGTGTGAACTGGAAGTATTTAATAAAGAGGAGTAATGGGGTAGCAGCAGCTGGAGAAGCAGAATGGGACAAACCTGAGCTGTTACCTTCAGCGAACCTCACCTGCTACAGCCCCATGTTATTTGCCTGGCATTGTCCCTGGGCTCCTGATCACCTTCTGCAGGTTTTTCTCCATGCCAGCACCGATCTGCTCCTCACTCCTTCAGTCACACATTGGTGAAACAAATCCCTCATGTCCAGGTGCAGGCAGAGGTGGTCTGGTCCCTCTAGGAGTCAGAAAAGTGGTCATGGCTTTAGCTTGGCATCTGGGGCTGGAAGTCCTGCTACACCCTCAGCTCTGGCACTTCACAGTGACGTGTTTGCAAAATCTTTTTGATACTAAAAGTGCCTCATCCAAAGAAACAAGGCAAAAAACCAAGATACTAATTTTTTTCCTTTGGGTTCCCAGCAGAGTAACTCAATCTGCCAAGTTTATTTGTGGAAGGTGCTGTAATGCAGAGAGATGTTGGTTCAGCTCTTATTTTACACATCTTGATAATAATTGTTTTCAGTGGAATCAGTCTTGATCTCCAAAGAGATACAAAGGAAAGGTAAGCACAGGTTGCTGTGCAGCATGGCTGAAGGGGATAGAACCCCTGCACCTGGAAGTGTGTGCTTTCCTTGGAGAGTGAGGTTCCTCTCCTGAACTAGATGTACTGTGAACAGCTAGACTGGTTGGGGCAACCAAGCAGCTAGAGACTGGCACACATTTCTCAAGGTCTCTGCTTCTTCCTGTTTCCAAATCAGAATGTAACAATTTCTTTCTTGCCCTCTAAACACAATTTTTCAAGGCTCCATCTGACCTTTTCTTTAGAGTGCTAATTCCTTAATCCTATAATTTGCTGTTTCCCAAATTCCCCAGGGGATTGAATCGCATGCAATGGTCGCCTTTAAAGAAATCATATAGAGGACTTGCACCCAAAATGTTTGGTTGTGCTGCACCATGCAGCCTGAGGAGGCTACTTCAGATGAGACCATCAAGGCACCTTCAGTGACAGCTTGGTTGAAGTCTATGGAATTAACAACGCAAGTCTTCCTGGCATCTAAAAAGCAAATCAAGCAAATGAGAGTTCAGTAGGACCTTCTCACAGCCCAGACTGACTGCTCTGGGGTAGGAATGAGATGCAGACAGACTGGCACACACATGCTTGCATGTGTATAAACACAGCAATGACTTTCAAGCACTTTTTTCCACTGATGCAGATGCAGAGCTGGGATGCACAGGATGACAGCCAGTGGCAAAGCATCCCACACCGTGTGCCCTTTGCCTGCTTTCTGCTCTCAGTGTGGTCTCTGGCAGCCGGGTAGGAGGAATGGCAGTGCCACTGGTTTTCACACAGAGTGCAGGCTGTGATGCTACACTAGCAAAGTGAAACACAATTATCACTTCCTCTGCATATCAAGAAGCTCCTGCCCAGCTTTGCAGCAAAATCTGTCTGCTTCTACCCACCATGACATGAGACCTGAGCCACTACAGCTCTGCTCACTTCAGAGCAGTGCTACTGATCCTACATCAGCTGAGGATCCCACTGCAGGTATTTCAGGCTTGCCTATTCCATCTGTACCTCTTTTATGCATCCTGCCTAAAGCAGGTGCCACAAAACCTCACTCCAGGGTGCAGCAGAAGTCACAAATGGAGTTTTCACAGTAGAATTCACAATAGACAGTGGACAAGTTTTAGACAGGAATGGTAAGGTATTAAAAAATATTTGCTAGACTGAGAATCAAGGGAAGACTGTAATGATGCAACCTGTACCTTTGTTTAACCGATAAAATATATTTAATTACCTTCTATGCATTGGCAAACTGTATAGGCAAATCAGGAACTCACATTCCTTTCAGACAGTAAAAAGCAGTGAAGGTTTTAGCACTAGGAACAAAACTTCACTGTTTGAAAACTTCCTGGCCCCAAAGTCCAAGCCACCCCAAAGGATCTGCCCTTTACTTCCATGGTATTAATCAGCTAACCCAAGTATTAGAAATGGAAGACAATAAATGATCCCTTTATTCTTTACTATTATTTACCTGGGGACATCCCAAACCAGCAGGTATTCTGGACACATTGCAATTCCCATGCAGCCACCAGGGTTCAAAGCCAATTAACATCTTACAGAATCCGTGCAGCATCACCCATCCCAGGTGAAAAGTTCTGCAGTGCTTCCACCTGCAGAGGCTGCCCAAAGCAAGGCATCAGGCTGCCACCAGGGCAAACTGCAGCAAGAATAAAGGCTCCTTTTTCCATTGTTTCTTCTAGCCGATACAACACAGTGCAAATATCTTTTTTGAATTACAATTTTTTATTACATGAACACAGTTTGATACATAATGCGTATGTGACCTAGGATGCAACATGCTCCCTCCCCTACCGAGTTACAGGACGCTGTGAAGGGGAACACCAGTTCTGCATTTGTGACCTCTCAGGGGCATCACAGACAGCTGGGAGTGGAAGCTCTGCACACAGGTAGGTCTACATGGGACAGGAGGACACACATGAGGAAGAGGTAAAGATTAGGAAGAAGGGAGTAAGCTGGATCTGCCCCAGCTGAAGGACTGCTCTCAAGAAGATGTTCTCTGTTTTCCCTCCCAAATTCCTTAGGGAGCAGGAGGGTGAAGGGTAGGCCATGATGAAGCTGGAGTCCTGTGGAAAGCAGTGCTGTGTAGTGTCACAGATGGATGGCACTGCCAGCCAAGGGCCCTTGTAAGAATCACTGCTCAGAGTGCCAGAACAACCCATGGGCCATTCTGCACTTGGTCTTCCACTCCTGCTCTCTGTGCAGGCTGAACATATGGGGCTCCATCCTCTTCCCACTGTTCATGCCAAGATCTAGTGAAATCAGTGAACAAGTCACTTAAGACTAATGAGATTTGACATTTTCCTGGTGATCACCCCATTCCTGCACTCCTGTGAAGGGCCACAAGTCCATTTCAGGGTCCTACTTCTGAACCATGGTGTTGCCTGAATAGGACACCTCAAATGAATGGCCTGATGGTGGAAAAGGACAGGCAGGGACAACCAAGAAATCCACTGAGAGCTTGGCAGCTACTCTTCACTTCAGTGATAATGCTTGGGCTGCTCAACATTAGAATCAGATACTTATTTTAAAATAAGTGTAAACATGAATTTATGTGCTTTACTCCAGGTTCACTTCCTTTGGAAGGTTTGATTCTAGACAGTCAACAAAAAGGAAAAGGAAAAGAATAAACTCACCTAGGGAAAATCAAGAGTTCAGAAGACTCATCAAAAACTGTTTCAGTCTTACAAAGCATGTGCCTTTTGACTCAGGCCTCAAAATAAATTTACTGTATTATTAAAAAAATAGCAATATAGAAACTACCCCTTTCTCAGTTCAAAGTTTAAGCACATCTAAGAAGACCCTACAGAAACAGTCCTCTTTCTGGCAAGGCACTATCCAGTAGTGTGTGGCACAAACAAAAACACCTCTATCAAAGCCACTGATACAGTGAATGCGCACGTGCATGTCAGCCCACACAGCAACTCTAGCTAGGTACAAAGATTAACAGTTTCACTCACACTGCTCTCCATTTAAAAAAGTGGGGTAGTTATAAGTATTAGCTAGAAATTGGGATCATTTGGTTCTTAAATATAACTTTATATGTCAAAATTTTAAACAGAATTAAGAATTTCCTATTTCTTTCAATAAATGTTTCTAGCTTCCTCAGATCTTTTCATTTACCTGACAGCTACATTTCATTACTATAAAACTGATTTTAAAAATTCCAGATCATCTTTTGTAACAAACTAGAACTCTACTTGTTTTAATTACAAAAATAAGGCTGTCGTACAACAGACAAAATTCACACCCAAACATATATACTTTTTTTTTTTTAAACTACTCATTTATAATTCAAAAGCACATATTCTAAGGGACTTCCACTGCCAATCCAAACAAGCAAGCAGGATATCTTTGAAGCTAGTGTTGCCCTCCATATAACTGATTATGCCCACATGCATGCTCTGAAATAAGCCAGGTTTACTTCACAGCAGAAACAAGACTAACTCTCCACTAAATGAGAGCCTTCTATTCTACAATTATCAAAATTCAAAAGGAGCTTTGCGAAACTAATTTCACCCCTGGAGAAATCAGTGTGGTTTTTCCTTTCACATCAGTAAGCCTGGGATTTCACCCAAGATTACTCATGTGTATATGGTTACACACTTAGGTAAATTTTTCAAACCTGGGACTTCAGGCAGTTCTCAAAGTTTACAACGTATCAAGTACATGATAAATCCAGGATGGCTTCTCTATAATCAACTGCAAAAATACATAAATTTTCATCTGTATTCATTTACAGAGTTAAATCTTTAACATCTTTTTAGGAATAGTTATATTGAACTTGGTGAAGTTAACAATGTACAGCTCCACCTCATGTCATATTCCCTTCCTACAGCGAGGTTCAAGTCTCATGAAAATATGGGATAGGTTACAAGAATGTCACAGTACCTTAACACAGACAACATAATTCTTAAAAATGCACATACATACATCAATGTCCGTTCAGGATTCCTCTAGAGAAGGTGCTCTGGCCAAGATTTTGACCAGTAAATACAACCATGGACTTCAAATCTGTGTGTGCTCTTGTTCCATCTCACTCTTAAGCTGAGCTGAGGAGCCAGGTTTGATCAGTCTGGTAAGAAGAAGGCTAACAGGTGATCCAGTGGTAGCCTACAACTATCTTGAGGGCCCTTACAAAAAGAATGGTGCAGATCTCTTCTTGTGAGTCAAAAAAACACAGCAAAGGCAGCAGCCCCAAATTAAAGCCTAGGAGTCAAAGCTGGACTTTAAAAGATTAAGTTTGCACTAGGAAAGCACTGCAGCAATGTCACAGGTTACCTAGAGAGTTCTGAGATCTTCATCTCTGGATATTCCTAACACTCTGCTAGACAAAACCATATGTGATCCAAGCTAGTGTTGTTCTTAGGCTTGATTTTGACAGTGCTGGACCGGATGACCTTTAGCTGACCCTTCCAGCTGACCTGTCTGGTGTGCCATGGTTACTGATGTCAACAGAACATGTGACTTTTTTCAGTGTTGCTTTTGTTGTGATAGTGTTGCTTTCTGACACTTTTTACAAGTTCGGTTTCCTTCAGACCACACAGTCTGAGTGATGCTGTAATTGCAAAGAAGTTTTTCTACATAGTGGTTGTCTTTCATTCACCCAAAGACACAAAGACATTCACTGTGATGACACTACCTTGCCAGTGTGAAATTACTTGAGTAAAAGCTACATTACAGCATAGCTGTTATTTATGTAGCCAGACTTGATTCAAAATTCATGATGCAATTTTACTTCTGTCTAGAATGCATTTTGTAATGGTTATTGGCAAGTCATGGGCCTAAGTTCTGCTATGTGCATCAATGCAGTCCCACTGGAATAATCTCCACTTCCTTTACTTGGCTCCTGTTCCCCAGCTGAGCAACCTCTGTGGCCTCATTCAGCGAAGCACACACTCAGCTTTCTCACTGTGTTTGAGGCACCTCCACATGACCACATCTGGGGATATAACCAGGACAGCAGCCAGGCAAGTTAGGCATGCTCTTGGACCATGGTGGAGTGTTTAACCACCACAGGATTGAAAACTGGCTCTCAAAGTATCCCCCTGACTCTCACGTGGCTTGTGATGGAGCTGTGTGTTATTGAAGGTAAACTGAAGGTTTTGGCAAAGTTTCATTTTAAGACAGTCCAACTATAGAGCTCCAACCTTGGGTGTTAAGACTTTCTCAGTTAAGAGATAACTTCATACTATTATTAACTGTGAGACCCCTTTAGTTCTTCTGAACTCCCCCAGTATCTACATCAAGTGTTTTACTGAACATTTCACCTGCATTTGGAAACAAATCAAAATATTTCACTTTGGCACCTCCTTCATGATAGCAACTTGTTTTAAACAGTCAGTTGCAACGTGCATCATTAGACAAATCAAGTCTTCACTAACAAGATTAGCAGCCCATGTCTCTTAAAATAACCATGATCTAGAATAAACATCACAATAAATAAATGTAGAGCAGAAATACGGCAGTTATTGGCTTAGACTGAGATCTCAAGATTGATGCTTTTTATCTTCTGGATCATAGCCAGCACAAACACCTTACCAACCACCAGCACTTTAACTATCATGATGAGCTAATTTGAACTACAGTAGTGGGAAGAATTAAAAAAGGTAAGGAATATGACTACATAAGTACACCCATGAATGATAGCAGCCCTACACTTCCACTCCTTATTCTCAAACATACATGCCTGTTAGAATGTCAGGGCCAGTTGCAAAAGCAATCCAAAGACAAGAGTGAAACATCAACAGTGAGCATTTTTACACAGAAACATGAGTAGCCCAGCCTTAATCCTATTCCATATGCGTGTTATTAGCTCCACGTTATCGGAGAGCACCATCTCATGGCAAGCAGACTACTACTAATGATACATGTTTGCTTTATCACAGTGATCCATTAGGGAAGCTGTTATGTGCCGAGGAACAGAGTCATTCATTCAGGAATGTGCTCTTTGATACGTCACATGGGCTCTCTAGGGTTCTCACTCCTAGTGAAAAGAGAAAAAATAAAGAGTATTATTAATTATTATTAACATAATACCAATGTTATGAATACATTCTCATCTCCCATACCTTTGTATATAAGGAGTCCCTAACCCTGGACCACATAGGAGCTGAGGATGCATCGCTCTGAAGTACCACCAGACTGAAGCAGGAAGTTTATAGGACCCCCCTCCAGGCCTCCAACATGATATTTTCTAGGAGCAGAGCTGCATAGAAGCTGCTATTTCAGATTGCATCAGAACATCATCTTTACCCTAGGACAAGTTCTCCAAGCTATAAAGTGAGGTAGGCTGCCAAAATAACCTGCTTCTGTGGTTCTCTGCTGAGATTCCTTCCTACTCCTGTCCCTCAAGGGGTCCAGAAATAAACGAATTCCTGGCAGAAGAAGAAGTCTATAGATACCCAAAAGCCACCACCCAGGCCTGAAACAGTACTACCACCAAATATATCTATATCTACAGTATCCAAGGGAAGAAAAATCCTCTACTATGTGTCTGCTCTACTGCCGAAAGGTGCACCACACAGTCTGTTTGAACAAGGGTCCAGACATCCACATGGCAATAAAATTTCCCCTTTTATACTGCCCTCAACTAAAAGATGTTACCCGGCTTTATGTTTTGACATGTATATATGTGTTTGCTAAAACTGAATTCAAAAAAGTTAATATAAGTTCTGACTGCTCCAGCATTAAAAAAAAATTAATTAATGCCTAAAGAATAAATGCAGAGCCATTATGCCAGGCTGCAGGTAGTCCAGTGATTAAGATCCTAGTTCTGTCTTGTGTTATAATTAAGCCACTTGCTTACAATTTAGATTGATAATGTGAAGGAGAATGTATTTTTTAAACTTACTTTATCTGCTGTCCCAAATTATTCCCATGTATTTGCTTGTTTTCATTTAAAATGCTTTACTTTTCCTTACAACCATTTCAATTTCTTCATTAGCATGAAGTTGATATGGACAAGCTATGGGTCAGAGTGGTGCATCCGAACACATAGGGTTCCTTCCATTCAAAGAAAATTCAATCTCAATTTTCCAGGAATTCCATGTTAAATCTGCAATACTACACTGACCTTTGATGCCAAAGTAGGTTTCAGTCCAAGAAAGGAGAATACAGTGTTGCTCTCCTTTGATTCAAAAAAGCCATCGTAATCCTACGGAATTAAAAGAAGAAAAGACGAGTCAGCATTTGTATTTGTATTTTCCTGACTGATATTACCACACCTTGTATTAAGCTAAAGAGTGACATGTAATTATGCTCAGAAAAATATTGATACTTACCCCTATTCTCCTATGCAAACCTAAAACCTAGACTGCAATGATATCACAAACTACAAACTACAGTGGCAAAGAAAAACACATATATTCTCTAACTTCAATACCTCTCACTACTTTGTTTGACAGGAAAGTATAAGCATGTACTTGCATCAAAAGAAACTCTATTGTGGGTATAATTAAAGGTATTTAAGTGCCTAGCAATGGAAATAAGTTTCTGACCAGGCTTCCAATTTGCCTTTTAGCAAACAAAATACTTCCTAACATGGAAACCTCCAATAAAGTCCCAAGGCAGCTGAATTTCTTATTCCTTCTGTGGGAACAGATACTTCATCATCATTGTATCCCTTGAAATCATCCATCACATCTCAGTCATGAACAACAACAAAGTTAAATATGAAATGTTACCACAAATAAACTTATTATATATACAAATAAATAACAGGCTTCATTACCAAGTTTCAGGTAGTTCTGATCTCAAAGTGTTACTACTACTTTTACTGATTTGGTTATTGCATTGGACACCTGCTACTCTTATATCATCAGATGAGCTGACGATACTCAGTTTTCAATGGGAAAAAATAGGGTAAATCAGAGCACAGTTTAGTGAATGGATTTGTCACATGGCAAGAAGCCAAGAAGTTTCATGTGCTCCTCGTGGTTTGGCAGAGGTTTCTTCTATGACCACTAACAAACAATAAAGCATCCAGCTCAGACTGTTTTCCTCGACCACATAATTGCAAAATGGAAATATCAATTCTTACTTAACCACTCCTGACATGCAAAATACTCTGTAAATGTCAGGAAATTTCAGGCATGTGCTCATCACTTCATAGCTTAATTAATCTCATAAATATTCAAGGCTGGCAGTTATGCTTAACTTGAAAGTATTCAACAAGATATTGACTGTGCACATACATGCTTTCAGTATAGAACAATAACAGGTAGCCTCAGTGTCTCCACATAATTGTCATCTGTGCAACAGCCATTCCCAGTGCACCTGACCCTCAAAGTTAGCATTTCTTTGGCTCCTAACCTCTAATCTCATTACTTTTTGAGAGCTCCTCTCTCAGTGTTAATTTGTCCTGGTTTTGGCTGGGACACAGTTTAAGGTGCTTTCCCTGAAATTGGACCTCAATTTTTCCCCAAAAGCAGCTGCTTTGCCCACTTGTTTTTTTCCACTCCTGCCTTCTCTTGAACCCCTAACCTCTCAAAACACTCAAATCACAAGAGACCATGGGCAATAAATAGAAGCTCTAACTGAAAAGAAGAATTTTTTTCTCTGACCTGGCTATTCTTGGAAGGCAATCACAGGATATGCAAAGATTAGGAACCTTCTTTTATCTTCCAACCAGAGTTTACTCATGCCTACCCAATATCCACTTGTGTTTATGTTTTGGCTTCTCAGATCCTAAGCAAGAAGCAAAAGTGGTCTGGGAAAGCTTTCTGCTTCCCAGGATTCCCCTGGATTTTCATAGTGCAGTGTGAATCCCCTATAGCTCCTCATTCCACCTGCCAGACCCAACTACAAGATATACCAGATTATGTCCTTGCAGAAGGGTGACTGGTATTTCACAAAATAACTTTGTAAGGAAAGAGCATGCTTGTAGATAAAGACTTAACTTCTCTTCACTCTTTATTTTTTTCCTCCACCAACATAAAACAAGTGACTGTTTGGACAGAAAATACATAGACACCATAGCAAGGATAATATACCTCCCACAAGATCCAAAACTATTCTGCAGATGAGCAGAATTTCTCTTAAAACCTTTATGGTGCACTAGATGAAGATGCTTTACCAGCATTTCAATGATGGTAAAGTTGTTATCAGTGCATCCCAGTTCATACTGATATACTGCTATATCAGTGTGAACCGGGATACACTGCAGTTGCATAATTATTCAAACAGCTTTAGCCCCCAAAAAACACAAACCATAACTGCACAAGGGCAGTTTCTCAGCCTGACCCTCTATACTAACAGCATCTGGAAACACACAGAGAGGCCAGCAGGAGTGTATAATGGTCCTCAGGCCTCAGATATATTAGCTGACGTAAGTACAAAGAGTAAACCTTCTTAAGATGACTTTTTGTTGTTTTCTTCTTAAAACATGGCATATGCTAACTTATGAATTAACATAAATTTACAATTGATTGCCAGAAAGTAAACTCAAGTCAAATAGGCAAATTAACTATGCCATGGTGTAAGATGAAAGAGTACGGAAAGGAATCCCGACAGTGCCATGGATTAAAAAGGGACAATGTAATCACTGAATACCTAGAGGAGTAATAAGTAATACTGAAGCTCTGCAGAAGGATGTTTGATCAGTCCTTGACCTCTAAGAATGAGACTTCAAAAACTGGATGGACACTATTAAACCTTAAAAAGCTCTGTTTTGACACTTCTAAAGCAGATGAAAACCCATGAAGGACACAGGCTATATAAGCAAGACACAAGAAGACAGTGCGTGATCTACCTGAGAAATAACCTTCATTTGCTCCACTGGGCTCATCAACAAGTGAGTCACACTGAAGGTAGGGCAGCTGAAGGTAGGGCAGCAGTGGATGAGTACAGCCCACAGTGAGAAGGACCCTTTCTTTAACATCAGGGCCGGTCTAAATTGCCTGAAGATGTCCATCACAGCCCTGTAAACTACCAGCAGCCAGCCTGGGGGCAGGCAGCTGTTGTGGTAGATACCTTTTTGGGTCCCAGCCAGGAGCACTCTCCCCCCTAAGTACACGGGCAGTCATCACTAACCCCCAAACACTTGTTTGTCCCAGCAGTTTGTCCAAGGAAGGTTCTGTGTTTGTTCGGGTGAGTCATCATCTCTCAGCACCGTTCCCAGGTTCTCAGGCTCTCCTCAAGTCTCTTAATCCAGTACTTCAGTAAGCTCTATAAGTATCGCTACTCTAAGACCATGTTTTTTTCACTCTTTGTTAATAAACTGGTGAGAAAAGAGAGCAGGGAAGGACGCAGAGACTGAAAATGATGTCATCAGAAATAAGGCTGCACTCCTGGCTCTGAAAATGACTGACACAAAGCTAATCCACCTGTAAACATCTGTTTAACCTAACCTCTGCAAAGTAATTTAATATTTAATAATAAAAAGCTGTATTCAAGTACTAGTTATCATTTTGCTTTCAGATTTATCAAGTCCTGACTTAGTATGTTTTTTATTTTTACTGATTAACAAACATGGATTCACTTACTGGAAAAATTGTGAAGGTTAAACGGTGAGCTAAACTAAGTCTATTTGAAAGAGCACAAAACCCAGTGGATTGATTAATTTTAAAAGGACCTGAATATTTAAGAACCACAAGAGAATATCCACCAGAAGCAATCCCCCTGATGTTTTGAAATATCTGCGTTGTAAAATGTATTTAAATGCTATTGACACTTACTTTCATGGGAGGCGGGTGAGAAGAAGCATCATGCTTTAGGATAAAGCAGAAATAAATTTTAAATAGAAGTAAATTTTCCAAGTGATGTCTGCAATTACAACATATGATCTCAAAATACTCAAATGTGGAACAAAAAATGTTATAAAAATTTGCAATAGTCCTATAAAAATTTTGAGACATCACTTTAGCACAGTAGTTTCTTAAGAGATTATTGAGAAGTATGATCTCAATGACTCAATGGCTGTGCTTTGGTATGTGGTAGGAGTTGAAAGTGGGTTTTTCCTGTACACAGGCAAGATAAAAGATGTTCCAAAAACACCCCAACTTTGATCCCTGCCTTAGATCTTACCATTAAAAGGAGAGGAAGTCTGTGTAGATTTGGGCCACATAAATCCGTGGGTGAGGACATGAAAATTCTTATCTCAATGAAGAACATCACACTGCTACCAGCAGTAGATGCAGAGGCTGAAGAAGGAAAGTAGGAGAAGCTCACTGAAAGCTGAGAATTTCATATGCAGGCAGGAGCCCAACTCACTTGTGAGCCAACCGATTCCACTTGGAAAAACTCTATGGGACTTTCTGCCTCCCAGAGAGGAAGGACACCACCATTCACTGGTTTGGCAAGGCAGTGGTTCCCTCTTTCTGCACCATGCTTCACCACCAGCAACAAGTTACTGCAACCCTCTTGTCACTGTCCCAGGCAGCTCTACCCAGGAGGCTGGGATCAGTGGAGCAGTGCTGTCCAGCCCCTGTGCAAGGACATGGCTTCCACTGTCATTGGGAGGCACTCGGAGAGCAGCTCTTAACCTAAAAATGTACAAATATGGCAAACTGCTCCCCACTGCCCCACTTCAAAAGGCAACTACGGGCACAAATATAATTTTGACTGTAGCATTTTAAATTACAAAACTTGGTGTTTTCCGGAGCTGCCAATCACACTTCACTAATGTATAAAATACTGGCAACATCAGCAGCTGATTAAAACTGACTAAAAACTGACTAAAAACTGACTACTAAAACTAGTAGGACATGGAGACAGTGGACATGAATCACCAGCAATGCAGAAATGCTCAATCCCTCTGGAGAAGTTGAAAAGCCAAAAATACAGATGATAAATCCCACAACCAAGGGTATGAAATGTTACCAAGGAAGACAAATGCCAGTTAGCAGGAAAAAATCTATCTCAGGATGGTTTGAGGGGATAAAGAAAGTACAGGAGTATAAAGAAGGTAAGTAAAAATCTATTTCAAGGCAGAAAGGGCTTTTTAACAGAATAACAACTGGCTGACTGCTTTAGGCATCGTTCCTCACCCATGAAGTTGGTGGCAGGTCCATCACCCACCATGTAAACTGAGCAGGATACAGTCTCTCTGTTCTAACACCAGAACAGTTACAGCATTAAATGTGCTCAATGAGCTGCTGGGGAGTGGATTAGCTGACCTAATAAGCTCTTGCTTTGTTGAAAATAAACTGAAGCCACTGTAGGTGAGCTACTTGTCTGTAGCTCACCTACAAACAAGCAAAATCTTGTTGGCCTTGTGTGGCCTACAGCTCTGCTTTGCTTTCCCAGCTCCCGCTGAGTGACTCTAACCGGGGACAGAGAGACAAGCTGTGGCTACAAAGGTCTTCAGGACCAAAGTTACCCCAGAGGGTAATGGGAGGAAGGCTAGGAAGGCTGTGAAGCTCACGCTGGTGGCAGAACGCTTGGTACTAGATGTGTCAGTGGACACATGGAATGCATTTCCAGAGCATACTGAAGATGCTAAACATTTCCACCAGAAGCTTCAAGTTCATGAAAAAAAAATGTAGTAAGAATTACTAAATATGTTAAAGTGATATTTATTTCAGAAAAACAACTAGAGACAAGGAAAATACTCAAACATTTTATATCTTGACTTGTTTGTGGTCTTTCTGAGGCTTATAGTCATAGCTGGGACAAAACTGGGCTTGATGGACCCTCAGTCTCACACATGTAAGGCCATTTATGTTAATCTTAAGGTGTATAATAAACCAAGTTTTAAAATGATCATAGAATCAGAGAATGACTTGGATTGGAAGGGACCTCAAAGACCATCTAGTTCCAACCCCCAATAATCAGCAAAGCCAAGTGATGTCCATTAAGTATGATGGTAAAGGGAAAAAAAAGAAACCAAAATACAAAACAACCCAAGCCTCATGCTTACATAGCTTTGTTTTTAAAATTTGAATCTTTGCAGTTTATCCTGAAACTAAAAGGTGCTGTGGCTGCTTTGCACCTATTTAAAACCAGACTACTCAAAGAGGTGAATTTTGTAAATGTCTACATTATGCAGAAATCCCAAAGATTATCCACTGCCCAAATGCTACAGAAAACTAACATCAGTTTAGTCTTTGAGACACTGGACAAGCACTCAGGAAATTTGACACAAATGTCTTAGGTCCTTCTGGCCTTCATGTGGATTTTTTACATGCCAATTTACTCCAGCAGGAAAACCACTGGGCCTTGGGAATTCTCTCCTCTTTAGAAATCCCACTTCCAGGGCAGCTTCTTCTCTCAACAGCAGCTGCCAGATTCACAAAGCTCAAGCTGGCTACAGCATTAGCTGTATCCCAGCTGTGATGATCACTAGACCTTAAGTGTGCTGTATTCCTGGTGCTGGGAAACCAGATTGCTGTAGTGATGTGATTACAGACACTGCCATAATTAATTTGGCTCAGGATTTTGTTAATCAGGTACACTCAGGCTTGTTTAAATAAACACTGTCACTGCTGGGAGAAACTATTTACTGCACACCAAAGTTAAAATTGGCATTACTGCAGATCAGTATAAATAATTATTTGGGCTTCAAGGAACATAACAGAAGCGTGAAGGCATTGGGTCAAAGGAAAACATTAACACAAAGTAGATTTCATTTACAATTAGCAATTATACCTTCATTACTGCACTGAGATTAGGAGAACATTACATCTAATGAAGTTTCAAAGACAGCAACTGTGAACAAAATTCTTTCCAGTAAGTTTCTTTAAACAAGCAAGTTGGTTTTGTTGCTGTTTGTTTTGTTAAACATCTCAGACAAATCTTTATTGCTTACCACATCAAGAAGCAGAAAAACAAGAAACCCACCCAAAAGTAGCTTGCATGGCTTTTCCTACAGATTTTTAAAGTGCAGTGATTATTGGACAACACTTACAGATTACTCCATTGGCATGCTGTTCAAATTAATTTCTCTTTGTCAATATTTTTAATATAAGATTATGATCTCTCCATTCTGATAAAAAGGGCAACATAATTGCTTCTTCAAGTACTAGTGAGGAACTCATAATTTAAACACATTGAATCAGCACTTTGCTACTGACTGAGTTAATACTGCATGCCATTGAGAATGAGCTGTTAAGATGCTCCTTGAAAAGGGCAGTTCAGTTCTCCGGAGCAGATGACATTCATTTACTGATCTGATTAGGATTACAATGGAAAACTCTTATGCAGCACAGCTCTCCTTGTGTGTGCATTTGTGAATCTCTTTTAATATTATATAAATATACATATACATGAAGATCTTGTCCGTACAACAGGGGACAAGCTAAACATGACAGTTTTCATAACCTACCCTTCTGATAAGATCTCTGCACAGGATTTTTAAAGAGCTTATAAAATTGACTCTACAAAGCAACTTGTTACTCCTCTACTAAAGGCCAGATGTTTATTTTGGTAATCTGTTCAGTTGTAGCCACCCAGAAACAAAGGCTTTAATAAAAGGGAGCAGATGTCAGTCACAGCTCTATTGTTTGGAAAGTACATGACAAACTCAGGCTGATGTGATGTGTGCCACCCATGCAGCAATGGTGCCAGGGTACACAGACATCAACTATCTAAGAACCAATATCCCCCACCTCCAAGGCAGGGAGTCCAAGTGCAGCAGGGCTTCCCCTAGACAAGCACTGAGGACCTCAAGCCTAGTGCCCATGTGGGGTAGGGGAATATTCAGGGGAGTTAGCGGCAGAATCCCTAAGTACTATGGATGGTAACAGCTGCCACTTCCACCTTTTGTGCACCTTCCAGCTCATCATGACATTTTACAAATTGTTTGGATAAGAATATTATCAAATCACACCACAACAGGAATTTGAGAGAGATGGAAACATCAGGGAGTTAACTATGGTAGTCAGCCTGTTACATGAGGTAATGACTAAAAGACATAAAATGACCATGCTGCACAGAAGCTCTGCATGCACATATTTTAACTTGGACACGTGGAACAGTAGTGGACTGAATTACTTACTTCATCCTGGTTGTTCTCTGACAGCAACCATGGCCTTTTCTAGATACCATTCCAAAATACTGCTACATCCATATTCTGTGCACTAGTATATGACCTCAAAGTATTACTGCCACTTAGTAAGATTTCTTAGCCTCTCTTTATATATTATTTACCCTATATTTTAGAACTGGCCTTTTAAAAAATACTCAAATTAGTCACAACATTTTCAACAATAAAACCTGTTTCTTCAAGAAAGCATGGCACAATAGGAAATTCTAATTTTACACCAGTCCCTTTTAAGTGTTCTAAAATACATTAACACCCTACATTATTATATTTAGGAAATGGAAAATCTGCAAACAGAGTAAGGTACCTACAGAGATCCCTTTGACAGCTATCTTCTTTACATGAAGGGATGGTTTAAAAATACCTGCTACTTCACTTTGAAACATCTATTAATAAAGTTTATTTAGTCCAAATAAAAACCATGGGGCTCAACAGGATTGTACTCTCTCTGCTACAGGATAAACAGTAGCACTATAATACATTACTGATATAAGCCCTGATTTCTCTGAGGAAGGTAAAATTCTTGGATTATTTTATTTTTACTTAGTTGTTGAGATTTTATTTTTTGCCATACAGGAAACTCTACTCCTGACGGCAAAAATAATTAGTCAAGTAAGTTCTAGCATCACCAACCATTAACAATTGTTACATAATCTCTGAGCAATTCACATTAACTTTTATCTAGCGAGATTATCCCTCTTCTAAAAGCAGACTTGGACCAACAAGATGCTAAGTGAATCAACTAAGACATCTCCAAGGGTGCAAAGAATCAAATGTAGAATTGCTGGGTACCAAATTAGCCTCACAACTGCTCTAGCTCCTAGAGTGAACACACTACAGCAGGCATGCTAAGGTGAATTCTGCCATGTTGTTTGAGGATCTAGAGACAGAGTTCAAGCTCTCTGTACCTGTAGGCACAAGAATAATAACAAATTCCCCGATGACAGGCCAGGGCAGAAAATCTGACGTGGCCTCTAGCCAG